>CM033470.1:345824340-345935635 GCA_019447015.1 Hymenochirus boettgeri
TAGGTGCCAGTAACAAATCTTGTGCAGGGTGCTATTAATCCTAAGGCCGGCTCTGGGTACGGTATAAATAGCAATAGTAAGTTAGTGTAAATGTCTCGGGGACCTGGGAAATTGTTTGGGGAACACATACATTACACCAAAACTCATGAAAGAAAAAGTAATTTCTGAAATGCATTGATTAAGGTTCTAACACATATCAATATCTAATTACAAGACCTGAGTGTGCTCCTTATCTTTGGATGGTGTATATTTATATACTTATGTATACAATACAAGAATTGTGGAAGCACTCCAATTAGGCTACTTTACAACTACATTTAGTGGAAGTGCTACTGATCTGGTCAAACATTTATACAAACATAGAAAAGATAATCAATGCACATTCCTAGGCCCCATACAATATCATATTATCTGCACACTGGCATACTTTATACACATAGAAAAGATAATCAATGCACATTCCTAGGCCCCATACAATATCATATTATCTGCACACTGGCATACTTTATACACATAGAAAAGATAATCAATGCACATTCCTAGGCCCCATACAATATCATATTATCTGCACACTGGCATACTTTATACACATAGAAAAGATAATCAATGCACATTCCTAGGCCCCATACAATTCCATATTAATCTGCACACTGGCATACTTTATAAACAAAGGGTTTTAGTATACATTACTGTGATCACATGAATGAAAAGCCTTCCTACCACGTCAAGGAACCCCAGTCTGGAAGGTCCTAACTTCAAACCTTTTTTAAATTTCTTCATTAATCATTACTTCGTTTATGATTACCAAATTAGCAAATGTTTGCTAATCGTAATTGAAGTAAAAGAAATTTAAAAAGGTTAGAAGTTAGGACCTTCCAGACTGGGTTACCTTGACGTGGTTGGAAGGTTATAAAGTATGCCAGTGTGCAGATAATGATATTGTATGGGGCCTAGGAATGTGCATTGATTATCTTTTCTGTTTGTCTTTATGTACAGAGTATTTTCTCTACAGATGTCTATACACTAATATGGAATCCCAGATAAGTAATAGATTCTGTAACTGACCCCAGTATTCACTGTCTCTATGTACAGAGTATTTTCTATACAGATGTCTATACACTGATATGGAATCCCTGATAAGTAATGATTCTGTAACTGACCCCAGTATTCACTGTCTCTATATGTACAGAGTATTTCTATACAGATGTCTATACACCGATATGGAATCCCTGATAAGTAAAGATTCTGTAATGACCCAGTATTCACTGTCTCTATGTACAGAGTATTTTCTATACAGATGTCTATACACCGATATGGAATCCCTGATAAGTAATAGATTCTGTAACTGACCCCAGTATTCACTGTCTCTATGTACAGAGTATTTCTATATATATGTCTATACACCAATATGGAATCCCTGATAAGTATAGATTCTGTAACTGACCCCGTATTCACTGTCTCTATGTACAGAGTATTTTCATACAGATGTCTATACACCGATGGAATCCCTGATAAGTAATAGATTCTGTAACTGACCCATGGTATTCAATGTCTCTATGTACAGAGTATTTTCTATATACTACATTTCAAGTCCAGTTGATCTAATTGAATACAACAGATATATTTTCTATATAGATGTCTATACACCAATATGGAATCCCTGATAAGTATAGATTCTGTAACTGACCCCAGTATTCACTGTCTCTTGTACAGAGTATTTTCTATATAGATGTCATCACACCGATATGGAATCCCTGATAAGTAATAATTCGGTAACTGACCCAGTATTCACTGTCTCATGTACAGAGTATTTCTATACAGATGTCTATATACCGATATGGAATCCCTGATAAGTAATAGATTCTGTAATGACCCCAGTATTCACTGTCTCTATGTACAGAGTATTTTCTATATAGATGTCTATACACCGATATGGAATCCCTGATAAGTAATAGATTCTGTAACTGACCCAGTATTCACTGTCTCTATGTACAGAGTATTTTCTATATAGATGTCTGTAGACCAATATGGAGTCCCTGATAAGTAAAAGAATCTGTAACTGACCCCAGTATTCACTGTCTCTATGTACAGAGTATTTTCTATACAGATGTCTATACACTGATATGGAATCCCTGATAAGTAATAGATTCTGTAACTGACCCCAGTATTCACTGTCTCTATGTACAGAGTATTTTCTATACAGATGTCTATACACCAATATGGAATCCCTGATAAGTAATAGATTCTGTAACTGACCCCAGTGTTCACTGTCTCTATGTACAGAGTATTTTCTATATATACTGTATGTCTATACACCAATATGGAATCCCTGATAAGTAATAGATTCTGTAACTGACCTCCAGTATTTACTGTATCTATGTACAGAGTATTTTCATACAGATGTCTATACACCGATATGGAATCCCTGATAAGTAATAGATTCTGTAACTGACCCCAGTATTCACTGTCTCTATGTACAGAGTATTTTCTATACAATGTCTATACACCAATATGGAATCCCTGATAAGTAATAGATTCTGTAACTGACCCCAATATTCACTGTCTCTATGTACAGAGTATTTTCTATACAGATGTCTATACACCAATATGGAAATCCCTGATAAGTAATAGATTCTGTAACTGACCCCAGTTATCACTGTCTCTATGTACAGAGTATTTTCTATACAGATGTCTATACACCGATTGGAATCCCTGATAAGTATAGATTCTGTAACTGACCCCAGTATTCACTGTCTCTATGTACAGAGTATTTTCTACACAGATGTCTAAACACCATTATGGAAGCCCCAGTGGTTTATTGTTCAAGCAGCATGAGTTACGCAAAGACAGCCTTCCAGGAACAATACTAAATAGTTAATTTTACTGTGTTTTGTTGCTTCCATTTTTATATGATCTCTGGGGGATAGTGGCTTAATGCTTTGTTTTTAAAATACAGAGCACATGAGGTTGCAGGTTCAATTCCCCTGACTTTCCTTTTTTGTTTGAAAAGCAAGAAATATATAATTATCAGGGAAAGGAATGTTGCATTAAGTTTGCAGACACAATACTGAATTTCCTATTCTGTGTCAGAGTTAGGATACATGAGCTGGTTTCCTGCAAACACTATCACAAGTAAATACCTTTCCCTGCTGTGCTGAAGGTAATTAGGAAATTCACCATACTTCTTGGTATAAAGGGTGCTGTAGGAATAATAGTAAGCTGTCATGTGTGGATGTATTTCCTGTAGGATCCCAAGCATCCAGTGGAAAATCTCTTGATCGAGGCCCTTTCCACCTTTGCTGTTGCTGCCCACAGGACCGGAGTCGGCAGCTGAAAGTGGAACTTCAGCTAGAGAAGGCCAGTCACATACGCTACATTGACATAGGTAATAATGTTCGTTAATATGGAATTCAAACCCCCTTCATTTCCCTTCTCCCTTAGCAGTACCAACCTAACTGCAAAGTTCTCGTCTCTGGTTATTTCTTAATTGGGAGACTTTAGGTGCGTTTAAGGAAAAATATAAAGTACCTGTGGCAGGATTGATTGTTCCTACCATTCAATAAATTTTTTCTGAGAAGCACCAGCAGGCACAGTTTTAATTTCCAGGTTAGTGTCCTGGACTTTCCTGTATTAAATAAAAAATTGGTCTGAAGCACTGAGTAAGCACTGGCGGAAGCAGTTTTCTTGCTGATGCTCCTCAGCGCAGACCTGCCCATTTCTATCCATCGCATCAGTGTTTAATTCCTACACTGGTCGGCGGAGGCTCATTTAGGCTACGCCCATTGGAATGCGGATGGTATACAAATGTAATGACCAAGAAGTCTTATTGGTTAAAGTCAATTTGAGTAAAAAACAAGAAAGTACAGATAATAAAGCTCTGAATAGGGGTAAAGGTGCCCGTACACTTAAATCCCGAATCTGACAGGTATCTGCAATGGGTAGGGCTGAAAACGATAAGCTACTGCCATCAGTCGTTAAGGACGGAATATTTTCCATTGGTCGCTATTGCATCCCTCTGCTGTAGTACGGTGGGCACCATGTCTTTGTAATGATAACCATAATTACTTTTCTCTTGTAATTTATTGAGATGAAAGAATCCCACTCAAAACGAATTGGAACAGATAAAAACGTTCTAATTACAATTAGTAATTTACAGTAAAATGGGAAGAGATGGGCAGGTCCTTAATTTCCCACCCTTAGATTGACTATACCATTTAATGTTCAGAATCTTCATATGCTATTTTTACTTTTAAAGGAAACAGTGGCTCTGCTTTCTGCAGATTGACGTGGGTCGATCTAGTTGGCCTTTGGACAGGGCCTACATTACACTGCTCCCTACCAACACACTAATGAGCCCTGCAGACTCCAAGCTGGGAAAAACCGGAATGGAGTTAAGATGTTTAAGGAAGGTAAGAAAGGAACGGCTTTTAACAAGGAATTTTACTTTGGCTAATCATCTTTCTAAATAGGTAATCTTATTATTGAAAATGGCTCCCCACTGTCAACCTGTTTTTGAGACCTAAGTTTATTGATTATGTTCCAGAGTATCAAAAACCTGTGCACAGTTTATTACACCACATCTGCTGCAATACCATAGCTTAAGTTCTAACCCCTGAAAAAATTCAAGATCCTCCTTCTAACACTGCTAATAATCCTAAATACTCCTGTATGTACTAAATAGAGTCCTGTGGGGTACTAACAATTAAAATAGACAAGAGGAAGTTAAGATTACTATGGACGCTGTAGTTTTATTAAGGGAGGAAAAACTGTCCCTAACCATCTAATTTCCCCATATTAATTAGATTCGAGAAAACAAAAAAATAAGTTCCAAAACTCTGTAGCCCTCCAGCATGGGTCTGCCTCCTCTGTTCTCGCCATGCTAACCCTGTGCACTTGTGTTTATGTAAAACATGTTGCAGGTGCAGCCAGGACGGGGAGACAGCTGCAGGCTGCAGAACTTTTACTCTTATTTGTGCTTCTAATGTAACTGGGAAGATAGGCGATTTGCTTCTCTCTGCAATCGGTAGTGTTTTCTGCCCAGTGGATCCACTTCCATTTCTACATAGAACAGCATGAATTGGACTGCAGTAATAAACGTTTTTATCCTTGTGGGAGAAGGCCCTTTAAGAACAAATAAACATTTAAATTCTTCATAATCTGAATACATTCCCTCCCAAGAACACCAATAAACTGTAAATTGCCACTCAAGTAAATGGCATTAAAGTAAATGTAATCCCCTGTAGAACTGCACGATAACCGTGTGGCATGTGCAGTGTCTGATCACATTTCCTGTCTTCAGTCACATGTACCCCTGCTACATGGGGACTGTAAAATGATTGGCTAGAGACTTCTAGGAGGTGTGGCCTGCTGTAACATGCAGTAGCTTACAACTGGGCATGTGCAAAGCAAAACAATTGTCAGTGTCTGTTGTATGTTAGAAAAGTAAATTTCCCAGAACCCATATGTCTGTGAGACACATTACTGCTTTTATAACAACTGCCATCAGTGTTGTTCTGAGGCTTTAGTTGTCCATTTAGATTTCCCATCCTTGAGCGTGTTTAGGAATGTGGGTAGTTATATCATAAAGCATAACTCTCTCCTTATATTCTCCTTTCTGGCCCAGGGGACTTCCTAGCAGAGGTGAGTGCTGAAAAGTGGGATCGAGTACGGATTTGCTGTAGCCAGCCCTTCAATAAAAGGATTTATTGGTTTATCATTCATACGCCTAAGATCTCCACTGGACGATGAATATCAGACAGGAAGACAGCACTGCACAGCCCTCAGGTAATGGGTGTTAAACATAATTATACTTTTATTTCCTTTAATAAAATACATAAATATATATATATATAAATAAAAATGTATTGTTTTATCTGCAGATGTTTAGCTAACGTCCAATGGCTTGTCTACAATGGTTTAAACAATAGGAACCCCCCAAGCCATTGATACCCATGTGCACTCGTGACCAGTCTGAATATAGTTGATTGACAGTCTTAGCACAGGACCGAGCAGGGCTATAGGTAGTGTACAGTGAGCTGTTATTTGTCTCATTCACGTCTTGGTTTTTGTACTGAGGTTTCTATGTAGTCCAGCGCTGCTTATAATGTAAGGCTAAATATAAAGGGGAACTGTTTTCTCTATTTAAAAGAACACAAACTATCTAAATTATGGCATCAAGGTCGGCTTCCACTCAGGCTACTTATACTCGCACAATACTGCCTTAATCCAATCATTAAGCTCAGCTACCCGCGCGTAAAACAAACTTACTTTTCTCCTACGTCTTGTCCATTAAGGAAAAGTGTAAAGAGTGTCCATAGAAATGAGGAAGAATTTCAAGCCTGTAACTAGCTTTAGAAAAGATTGTTATCACAAATGCTGTCTTTCTTTCATGCTGTGGCAGATGCAGCATGGGGGGACAATGCAGACTAGGAAGTGAAACTTTTACATTTTATATCCTTTGATCCACAGCAGCTAGATACCTCATCCTAGGCTTGTTTGAAAGGTATCAGATAGCTCTTGTATGAAGTTCCCCATGTGCATAGTTTAGATATGAAGTAGTTTAGATCTGCCTCTAACGATCTCCATTCTATGTTTTCCGTCCGTAATAAAGATCCCCAAGAAAACGGCCCTCCTGCCTTGGAGACCTCCTGCCTTCCCTCCAGGATGGCAACTAAATGTGCAAAAATTAAAACCGAGTAGAGATAATTGTATCCCTGTGCCAATACACAGAATGATAATGTTTAGTTCAAAGCACTTTATTGAACTATTACATTGAAAATACTTATGTACAAATGTATTTAAAAGGAGATAAAGCCTTTGAAAAAGAGAATATGTATTTTCTGTCAAAAAAACAGATTCAATAAAAGTTCGTATAACAACAGAACTTATTAACATTTGAAAAGCTAACATCTGATTGGTTGGGGCAAAATGAGCACCATTTTAAACGATAAGAACTTTTTTGAATAACCCTGACTGTATTTCTATGTAAATGCTTTATATTACTGCCAATATTTCCACGTAGTCCTTCTAACATACTGTCCATAGCATGTATCTTAGAGTTATAAGCCTTGGGAATTTGCATTGTTACACTTTATTTTTTAGTAGTACAGTCTATGGTGTGAGCCTCCTACAAGAAATGACCAGAACTTAATTTATTATTAGACCTTAGTTCTCCTTTAAATGTAGAATTTTTATCTGGAACTGAGCGACTGGATCCTGTCCTTTATTAAATGAAATAATGTTCGGCCATTTCTCCTTTTAATAGAAATCAGACAGAGGAAGAGATCACGAAAATCCCCCAGCCATGGTTGGCCCCTTCACCTCCCACTGGAAACACAGTTTGTCTTAGCCGAGCCAATCGTATGGTCCAGCTGCCAAGTCCCGCAAGCGCTGCTATGCGAACGCCTCCCCTGGGGGATTTCCTGTACCCATGTATTAATGGAAAAGGGCAACACGCAGGAAGGAGAGAGTTTCGAGCCCAGGTAAATGCCAAACATGTCTAACAAACGGATGAGCTGGTGATAAAAGGGAGAACCCTATAATTTATTCAGACATAAAGCAATCCAACGTTTCAGGGGATTGCTTTATGCATGTGCAGAGGAGGCAACAGGGGAAGCAGCATTCATTCATTGTTGTGATGTCAGTAGTCACATCCTTGATTGACTGCATGGAGGGAGGAGCCAGCTTACTCTGCCAGAATGGTGACAATAATTATCCTTAAAGGGAACTGTGGTCTCCAATTCTTCCAAACTAATAAGGATTATGTAACAAGCCATCCATCACACCTTCAAAAATAAAACCTAAATCACATCTCTAGATAAAATGTTGAGAAGTTATTGCTGGAAAGGTTCAGCAATATTACTTCCTGCTTGAACACTTCCTGTTTTCAGCCATGTGACCAGCTTGCCTGCTTAATAGGCTCCCTTCTCAACTGTCAATTTTTCCCCCCAGGTACTCCTGATTTCCCCAGCATTAAGTCTTTACTGAGTATGCTTCTCCCCCAGGGCAGAGGGGCTAGCAGAGGTCAGGTGATGTCATTCAACCACTGGAGGCAGGAAGTTTGAACATTCACCTTGATATCATTTCTCACAGGGTTAACCAGAGATGTGATTGTTAGGCTCATTTAAAGGAAATACTGCAGGTTTCATTTAACCCTAACTTGTTTAGAGACCACAGTTGCCCTTTATATATCTGTTTAGTAATACAACTTATATTGGGCAGCACAGTGGTTCAGTGTTAAGCGCTGATACCTGGCAATCCGAAACCACCCTTGGACATATCTGCAAAAGTTTGTGTATTCTCCCCGTGCCTGCGTGGTTTCCTCCGGGCACTCCAGTTTCCCCCACAATCATAAACAATCACTGATAGGTTGTATGTGTCAAATAAATGTGCTTAGATTGTAAGCTCTTCGGGGCGGGTCTGATGTGAATGTATACATGTAATTGTAAAGCACTACGGAAGATGTTGGCGCTATATAAATCCCAATAATAATGTGCTGTATGTATCAGTTGGGGTTGGGGGACATGCCCTAACCATATCTGTGTAGTGCAGCTATTAGGCGCACAAGGTTGTTATGCGTTACAATTCTCTTACTTGCCCTTCTCATCACTTCCCACAGGATCTTCCTCTGATATCACCAAGACTCCACCTACACCCAGACAGGAGTCCAGAAGGCCGAAGGGTAGGAGGAGACTAAGAATGGAGGGCCCCCTGAGGTACTTGGCTTTTCTAATGCAATCATAACATTTCCCTGTTACCTATAATAATAAAAAACATAGCATTGATTCAGCACTGGTTAAGCTCAGGATGTTTTTTTCACTAATACACATCAGGCTCTAGGGGGCACTGTGTTCCATCTTGTTCACATGGATTTCTGTTGGTGCTTACAGTGATGTGTAAATAGTGGGATTAGTGCCCACTATTAGAAAGTAGATACTAAAGTTAAACTTTATTTGCAGCAGCCTGTAAATCCTCATTTTCCCATGTGACTGGTAGCACTTTTCCTCTAAGTAGACTTATAATTTAATATTCTAATAATGTCCCTATCATGGGAAATGGGAGAAACCAGCAACACAGTGTCGATTCACAATAGATTGTAACTGTAAAGGATAGGTATCACCGGTCCTCTTCCTGTCCCCATGGTGCACTGCAGCTGGTGCAATAATTCCCAGTAAATGTTACATTTATACCCATGGAGAATCATGGAAGAAGAGATTTAACAGGGATGTAGGTTCAGATTTACTCTTGATCAAGTGAGGGATATCTAATCATTTCTTATCTGAGGGCCAAGCAATCTACACAGGTTTTGCAGTATGGTACTCCTCAGACCAGGACCACACGGGTGGTAAACATTTTATTTTTGGGGGAAGAACACAGGCTTCATTACAGGAAGACCATCTCAGCAACGAGAAGGGGTAACGGGCATCCCACATTCCGGACCAACCCATCGCGTCAAGACTGCGGGAAATGCCCTATCTGTGCGGTGAGAGCGTTGTTAAAATAAAATCAAAATATCTGGAACAGTGAAGAAATAATGTATACATGACTAACGGAGTTCTAACTTAAAGGGCAAGTCTACCCTTGTAGATGGGTAATCCATCCAAAACTGCAATAGTTAAAATCTGAGAGATTTAAGACTAACTTGAAATGCGGTTGTAGGGGCCTAGGCGCACCAGGCTTATTAGAAGTTTAACAGGTGCAGTTCTCCAGGGTCCTCTATCTTGGGACCACATATAATACAAATATCCAAAAAATGATAGGAAGATGCCACTACATATATTTTGCTAAATGCTTTTTTCGTGAATGAGACACAACGTTTCAGGGAACACTATGTCCCCTTCATCAGGTGTGTCTCCTTCATCAGGTGTTAACTTAAAATCTGCCTGATCTGTTACCGCTCTTTCTGCTCCCTGTCTCTTCTAGTTAGCATCTGTCAGTCATGGATGTAGCAGATGACATCACACAGCCAATGACTGAATGTTATTCCCTAGCGTCTCCTCTGACCAGGTCTAAGCTTGTAAAAGAGCTTGGAGCGGAGGTGAAAACTTTTTGAGATGCAGAGAGAAGGGGTGTGATGATTTTACTGTATAACAGATTAGCCCTATGTCTGCCAGCTTTTAACTGATGTAGTTTTGGGGAGAGGGGGTTAATCTATAATAATTTTCATTCTCATTTGAGGGGTGAACATGCCCTTTGTGATAATTCCTGTGTAAGTTGCAATAACTGCCCTTCACCTAGATGCTGATCTTGCTTTCTCAAGCCTCTTTCTGTATCGCTGACCCTGTGTCCTTTCATTTCCTCCCTGGTTATTCATTGATAGAGCCTGTCTATCCATATTACTACCCCTTCAGTTCATCGTCTGTTATTTCCCCCCAGGGTATTTCCATATTGACTACCTACCCATCCACGCTTCAACCTGTGGAGAAGAACTTTCCCCCCAAGTTGTTACACTGTTGTTTTCTTCAGATGATGATGATTCTGATGACACCACTTTGGTCCCTGCGTTCCTCCCCCCCCAATCGAGTCTGGTTACGTGTCCCATATGTGAATTACGCTTCCGTAGCACAGAGATAGAGTTTCACGCCCACACTGTGGGGGTAGGACTGTACACGTGTGGCCATGTTCCCCTCGCTAGGAGATAACGTGAAGTGGAATCTCCTCATAGGAACATTTTCTGCATCGCAGTGGTAAAATGATCAGCGGATATCTTTACTGTTTCCACAGGCGGTGTTGGTCCTAAGAACCTTACAGATCAAATGCACCGTACTGAACAAAGTCTCTGAACATGGCAACTGTACACACAAAGACTTAGAAATAGCACAATAGCGCCTCGATGCAAAAAAAAAATACGATGTTTATGCACTTGTTTTTTTGCACCAAAATGAAAGCCTTTTCTATTGCGGTTTTAAAGCCGTGCAAAGATCGCAACTTGCCGGCTCAGAGTCCTGGGTGTACCACCCAATAATAGGGACATAGTGCCAGACATATGGGTAGAAGATCCCAATACAGTGACCTGAGAGCTGGGATGGCACTAACAAGCTGATTGTTATTTATACTGTTTCTGATCCCTCTGGTTTGTGAGTATTTATATGATATCTGTCCCATGCTATTTTACCTCGGAGTATTTTCTATACAGATGTCTATACACCGATATGGAATCCCTGATAAGTAATAGATTCTGTAACTGACCCCAGTATTCACTGTCTCTATGTACAGAGTATTTTCTATACAGATGTCTATACACCAATATGGAATCCCTGATAAGTAATAGATTCTGTATAGAAAATACTCTGTACATAGAGACAGTGAATACTGGGGTCAGTTAGATTAGATGGACATTTTATTATATGGATTTATACATAGGTCTCTTACACAACTCCAATACAATATTACTATACAACAGTTAGACATTTTGTTTGGGTATAAATGTTGGATTGGATGACTATGTGTCTTTATTCAACCTCCAATATTATGTTACTATTTAACGGTTACAGACATTATGGGTAGGGTATAAGGTTGGACTAGATGGCCGTATGTCTTTATACAACCTCCAATACTTGTTACATGTAACTGTTATACAGACATTATGGGTAGGGTATAAGTGGTGGACTAGATAACATCGTCTTTATCAACCTCCATACTATGTTACTATGTAACTGTTATACAGACATTTGGGTAGGGTATAAAGGTTGGACTAGATGGACATGTCTTTAAACATCCAATACTATGTTACTGTAACTGTTATACGCATATTGGTAGGTATAAGGTTGGACTAGATGGACTTATTTCTTTAAACACCTCCAATACTATGTTACTATGTAACTGTTAGACAGACTATGGGTAGGGTTAAAGGTTGGACTAGATGGACATATGTCTTATACAACCTCCAATACTATGTTACTATGTAACTGTGATACAGACATTAGGGGTAGGGTATAAAGGTTGGACTAGATGGACGTATGTCTTTATACAACCTCCAATACTATGTTACTATGTATACTGTTAACAGACTTATGGGTAGGGTATAAAGGTTGACTAGATGGACATATGCTTTATACAACCTCCAATACTATGTTACTATGTGAACTGTTAGACAGACTTATGGGTAGGGTATAGGTTGGGACTAGATGGACGTATGTCTTTATACAACCTCCAATACTATGTAACTAGTACTGTTAGACAGACATTATGGTAGGGTAAAAGGTAGACTAGATGACATATTTCTTTATACAACCTCCAAACTACGTTACTATGTAACGGTTAGACAGACATTATGGGTAGGGTAAAGGTTGGACTAGATGGATGTATGTCTTTATAACCTCCAATACTATGTTACTATTTAACTGTTAGACAGAATTATGGGTAGGGTATAAAGGTTGACTACATGGACGTATGTCTTTAACAACCTCCAATACTATGTTACTATGTAACTGTTAGACAGACATTATGGGTAGGGTATAAGGTTGACTAGATGGACATATGTCTCTATACAACTCCAATACTATGTTACTATTGACTGTTAGACAGACTTATGGTAGGTATAAAGGTTGGACTAGATGGACATATGTCTTTATACAACCTCCATACTATGTTACTATGTAACTGTTAACAGACATTATGGTGGGGTATAAGGTTGGACTAGATGGATGTATGTCTTATACAACCTCCAATACTATGTTACTATGTAACTGTTAGACAGACATTATGGGTAGGTATAAAGGTTGGACTAGATGGACGTATGTCTTTATACAACCTCCAATACTATGTTACTATGTAACTGTTAGACAGACATTATGGGTAGGGTTAAAGGTTGGACTAGATGGACGTATGTCTTTATACAACCTCCAATACTATGTACTATGTAACTGTTATACAATATTATGGGTAGGGTATAAGGTTGGCAGATGGACGTATGTCTTTATACAACCTCCAATACTATGTTACTATGTAACTGTTAGACAGACATTATGGGTAGGTATAAAGGTTGGACTAGATGGACGTATGTCTTTATACAACCTCCAATACTATGTTTACTATGTAACTGTTGACAGACATTATGGGTAGGGTATAAAGGTTGGACTAGATGGACGTTGTCTTTATATGTAACTGTTTATACAGATATTATGGGTAGGTATAAAGGTTGGACTAGATGGACGTATGTCTTTATACACCTCCAATACTTGTTACATGTACTGTTAAACAACTTAGGGGTAGGTATAAAGGTTGGACTAGATGGACGTATGTCTTTATACAACCTCCAATACTATGTTACTATGTAACTGTTACCAGACATTATGGTAGGGTATAAAGGTTGGACTAGATGGACTTACTCTTTATACAACCTCCAATACTATGTACTGTGTACTGTTATACAATATTATGGTAGGTATAAGGTGGGACTAGATGGACGTATGTCTTTATACAACCTCCAATACTATGTTACTATGTAACTGTTGACAGACATTTGGGTAGGGTATAAAGGTTGGACTAGATGGACGTATGTCTTTATACAACCTCCAATACATGTTACTATGTAACCGTTATACAGACATTATGGGTAGGGTATAAAGGTTGGACTAGATGGACGTATGTCTTATACACACCTCCAATACTATGTTACTATGTAACTGTTACAGACATTATGGGTAGGGTATAAAGGTTGGACTAGATGGACATTGTCTTTATACACCTCCAATACTATGTTACTATGTACTGTTATACAGATATTATGGGTAGGGTATAAAGGTTGGACTAGATGGATGTATGTCTTTATAACCTCCAATACTATGTTACTATGTAACTGTTTACAGACATTATGGGTAGGGTATAAAGGTTGGACTAGATGGACGTATGTCTTTATACAACCTCCAATACTATGTTACATGTAACTGTTATACAGACATTATGGGTGGGTATAAGGTTGGACTAGATGGAATGTATGTCTTTATTATTCAACCTCCAATATTATGTTACTATTTAACTGTTAGACGACAGCATTATGGATAGGGTATTAAGGTTGGACTAGATGGAGATATGTCTTCATACAACCTTCAATACTCTGTTACTATGTAACTGTTATAAGACATTATGGTAGGGTATAAATGTTGGACTGATGGACATATGTCTTTATACAACCTCCAATACTATGCTACTATGTAACTGTTATACAGGCATTATGGGTAGGGTATAAAGGTTGGACTAGGTGGATGTATGTCTTTACGTAACCTCCAATACTGTTACTATGTAATTGTTAAGACAGACATTATGGGTAGGGTATAAAGGCTGACTAGATGGAGTATGTCTTTATACAACTCCAATATTGTTACTATGTAACTGTTAGACAGACATTATGGGCAGGTATTAAAGGTTGGATTAGATGGACAGATGTCTATACAAACTCCAATACTTTGTTACTATGTAACTGTTATACAGACATTATGGGTAGGGTATAAAGATTAGACTAGACAGCGTATGTCTTTATACACCTCCAATCTATGCTACTATGTAACATAACAGTTACATAGTAGCATAGTATTGGAGGTTGTATAAAGACATACGTCTGTCTAGTCTAATCTTTATACCCTACCCATAATGTCTGTATAACAGTTACATAGTAACAAAGTATTGGAGTTTGTATAGACATCTGTCCATCTAATCCAACCTTTATATCCTGCCCATAATGTCTGTCTAACAGTTACATAGTAACAATATTGGAGGTTGTATAAAGACATACCTCCATCTAGTCCGACCTTTATACCCTACCCATAATGTCTGTCTTAACAATTACATAGTAACAGTATTGGAGGTTACGTAAAGACATACATCCACCTAGTCCAACCTTTATACCCTACCCATAATGCCTGTATAACAGTTACTTACATATTTAGCATATATTGGAGTTGTATAAAGACATATGTCCATCCAGTCCAACATTTTACCCTACCCATAATGTCTGTATAACAGTTACATAGTAACAGAGTATTGAAGGTTGTATGAACTATCTCCATCTAGTCCAACCTTAATACCCTACCATAATGTCTGTCTAACAGTTAAATAGTAACATATGTGAGGTTGAATAAGACATACATCCATCTAGTCCAACCTTTATACCCTACCCATAATGTCTGTATAACAGTTACATAGTAACATAGTATTGGAGGTTGTAATAAGACTACGTCCATCTAGTCCAACCTTTATACCCTACCCATAATGTCTGTATAACAGTTACATAGTAACATAGTATTGGAGGTTGTATAAAGACATACATCCATCTAGTCCAACCTTTATACCCTACCCATAATATCTGTATAACAGTTACATAGTAACATAGTATTGGAGGTTGTATAAGACATATGTCCATCTAGTCCAACCTTTATACCCTACCCATAATGTCTGTCTACAGTTACATAGTAACATAGTATTGGAGTTGTATAAAGACATACGTCCATCTAGTCCAACCTTTATACCCTACCACATAATGTCTGTATAACGTTACATAGTAACATAGTATTGGAGGTTGTATAAAGACATACGTCCATCTAGTCCAACCTTTATACCCTACCCATAATGTCTGTCTAACAGTTACATAGTAACATAGTATTGGAGGTTGTATAAAGACAAACGTCCATCTAGTCCAACCTTTATACCCTACCCTAATATCTGTATAACAGTTACACAGTACATAGTATTGGAGGTTGTATAAAGAGATACGTCCATCTAGTCCAACCTTTTACCCTACCCATAATGTCTGTAACAGTTACATAGTAACATAGTATTGGAGGTTGTATAAAGACATACGTCCATCTAGTCCAACCTTTATACCCTACCCATAATGTCTGTTTAACAGTTCATAGTAACATAGTATTGGAGGTTGTATAAAGACATACGTCCATCTAGTCCAACCTTTATACCTACCCATAATATCTGTATAACAGTTCATATAAGACATACGTCCATCTAGTCCACCTTTATACCCTACCATAATGTCTGTCTACAGTTACATAGTAACATAGTATTGGAGGTTGTATAAAGACATACGTCCATCTAGTCCAACCTTTATACCCTACCCATAATGTCTGTCTAACAGTTACATAGTAACATAGTATTGGAGGTTGTATAAAGACATACTCTCATCTAGTCCAACCTTTATACCCTACCCATAATATCTGTATAACAGTTACATAGTACATAGTATTGGAGGTTGTATAAAGACAACGTCCATCTAGTCCAACCTTTATACCCTACCCATAATGTCGTCTAACAGTTACATAGTAACATAGTATGGAGGTTGTATAAAGACATACTCCATCTAGTCCAACCTTTATACCCTACCCATAATGTCTGTCTAACAGTTACTAGTAACATGTATTGGAGGTTGTATAAAGACATACATCCATCTAGTCCACCTTTACTATACCCTACCCATAATGTCTGTCTAACGTTACATAGTCCATAGTATTGGAGGTTGTATAAAGACATATGTCCATCTATTCCAACCTTTATACCCTACCCATAATGTCTGTCTAACAGTTACATAGTAACATAGTATTGGAGGTTGTATGAGACATATGTCCATCTAGTCCAACCTTTATACCCTACCCATAATGTCTGTCTAACAGTTACATAGTAACATAGTATTGGAGGTTGTATAAAGCATACGTCCATGTAGTCCAACCTTTATACCCTACCCATAATTTCTGTCTAACAGTTACATAGTAACATGTATTGGAGGTTGTATAAAGACATACATCCATCTAGTCAAACCTTTATACCTACCCATAATGTCTGTCTAACAGTTACATAGTAACGTAGTATTGGAGGTTGTATAAAGACATATCCATCTAGTCCTACCTTATACCCTACCCATAATGTCTGTCTAACAGTTACATAGTTACATAGTATTGGAGGTTGTATAAAACATACGTCCATCTAGTCCAACCTTTATACCCTACCCATAATGTCTGTCTAACAGTTACATAGTAACATAGTATTGGAGGTTGTATAAAGACATATGTCCATCTAGTCCAACCTTTATACCCTACCCATAATGCCTGTCTAACAGTTACATAGTAACATAGTATGGAGGTTGTTAAAGACTACGTCCATCTAGTCCAACCTTTTCACCCTACCCATAATGTCTGTCTAACAGTCACATAGAAACATAGTATTGGAAGTTGAATAAAGACATATGTCCATCTAGTCCAACCTTTATACCCTACCCAAATGTCTGTCTAACAGTTTAGACATAGTATTGGAGGGTGTATAAGACATACGTCCATCTAGTCCAACCTTTATACCCTACCCATAATGTCTGTATAACAGTTCATAGTAACATAGTATTGGAGGTTGTATAAAGACATTCCATCTAGTCCAACCTTTATACCCTACCCATAATGTCTGTATAACAGTTACATAGTACATAGTATTGGAGGTTGTATAAGACGTATGTCATCTAGTCCAACTTTATACCCTACCCATAATGTCTGTATAACAGTTACATAGTAACATAGTATTGGAGGTTGTATAAAGACATACGTCCATCTAGTCCAACCTTTATACCCTACCCATATGTCTGTCAACAGTTAAATAGTAACATAATATTGGAGGTTGAATAAAGACACATATGTCCATCCAATCCAACATTTATACCAACCAATAATGTCTAACTGTTGTATAGTAATATTGTATTGGAAGTTGTATAGAGCCATATGTATAAATCCATAATAATAAAATGTCCATCTAATCCAACTTTTATACCTACCTATAACGCCTGTCTAACAGTTACATAGTAACATAGTTTTTGGGGGTTGTAAAAAAACCATGCGTCAAATATTTGAAGGTGTCAGGAAATGCATGGAAGCAAGCACAGAGACAAGCAGAAGCTGGTAAGTACATTTGGGGAGAGCTTTCAGACATAGAAACCCTAACAGTTTGAGGTTTGTGCCCATTTCCTGCAACATGTAAAAAAATTGGGGGGTGGACATACCCTTTAATATGTACACTATAGAAACACATCAGGTACGGCTCTGCACCAGGTTGTTTCTATACAGTAGTGTACCGATTAACTTGTGGATGTTGAGGTAGGCAACATACTTTATATAAAACACATGTGCCGAATTCAGCCCTTCTGGCCATTGTTTGTTGCCCCTGTTGACTGTGAAGCATCCTAGACTTACTACCCTGCTATGCATTTGTGCAGTCCCAAGTAGTGGTGTAAAAGATCTGCTTCTAGATACTGTATTCAGCTCTTTTTAAACACTGATTGTTAAAATCATCAAACTTAGTTTAAGCGGGTGGACATACCCTTTAAAGAGGAACTGTGGTCCAAATGACTGTGAGTAAATTGATAGGAATTGCTCCCCTGAGAGTTTTTGCAATTTATTGTCATTGTTTAGTTTACACAGTTTGAAGATATTTACATTTTTGTGTGTGCTATGGCAGCAGCATCACAGGTCCCCTGCACTTCTGCTTCCCGCTCTGAAACCTGTCAGTCAATCTGCCCTGTGTCTCCTCCCTTTGCAGCTCCCACTCATGGACCCCATGGTCCTCCAGTTGCAGGCCCCCCTTGGCCCATTCACTTACAGCCCCATGTGGCCCCCGCCCGCTCATGGGTGCCTAGGCCCCACCCGCTCACGTGCTGTGGGCTACTTGACCCCCCCCCCCCTGAACTCTGCCTGAAAAGGCTGTTTTCACATAGTGAACAGAGAATGGCTGTAGATTCCCTTACCTTCTCTGCAGAGGCAGGTCTTACACAGCAGAGAGGAGGAGGGACTTCCTGTCTCCCTCACACACTGAGGGAGTCTGAGGCTGTGCTTGCCAGCGGCACTGTGCAGGAGAAGCCTCAGGAATGTCACAAGTCGCCTCCCACCCATTAACTTTCTGGTCAGTCATTTCTTTATATCTTGGGCTGTGGAGCATGTAGAGAGGTGGTTGATGGCTCGTTTTAAAGGTAGGAAACGGGCCTTTCATTTACACTCAAGTTGTTTGGAGACCACAGTTCCCCTTTAAGTCCTACCATGATATTCTGCGCATCTTAATTGACAGTCACAATAACCTGTTCATGCTCATCTTATTATATCTGCTCTGTGATCAGCTAATCTCCAATAAATGATGCTGACTGATGTCTGGAAAACAGGATACATTCACAAGTCCGATATTCAGGTGAATGTACCGTATATACTCGAGTATAAGCCGAGGTTTGTAGGTTTTAAAAATAACCTAAAAACCTTACCTCGGCTTATACTCGAGTCAAGGTCCACGAAGCTGCACTCCAGGATGATCGCCGTCTCCTTATGGCCAAATCCGGCTGCCGCACGCTGGGTACGTCCTGTGGTTTGCCGGCTGATGTCACTACTCGGCGCCAGGCTGTGAGAGGCGCCGAGTAGTGATGTCAGCCGCAAATCCACAGGACTTATCCAGCGTGCGGCAGCGCGATTTGGCCATAAGAACGGCGATCATCCTGGAGTGCAGCTTCGGGGTAGGACCAACTGGGGGGACTCTCAGGGGAGGGAGGGAAGGAGGAAGGGGGCTATATAGGAATGTCACTACATGCACTCACATGAGTAGTTGCAGCTTCGGGGTAAGGACCAACTGGGGGGACTCTCAGGGGAGGGAGAAGGGGGCTATATAGGAATGTCACTACATGCACTCACATGTAGTGCAGCTTCGGGGTAAGGACCAACTGGGGGACTCTCAGGGGAGGGAGGGAAGGGGCTATATAGGAATGTCACTACATGCACTCACATGAGTTTAATAATATTATTATTGTACACTTGGAAGATTTTTATTTGTATGTTATGCACTTTATAGTTATGAAAAGGCGCTATTTAAAGGGCAACTTAAGACTCAAACAATACTGAAGGCAGTAGTGGTCATAGTTCCTAACCTCGGCTTATACTTAGTCAATCAATTTCCCCCTATCTTTTTAAGGTAAAAAGGGTACCGGCTTATACTCATCGGGTCGGCTTATACTCGAGTATATACGGTAATCCAATTCCAATATAAAAAATAATGGCTACAAACTAAAAATACTTATGTACGCCATCTGTTTATCAATGTGCCTGGACAGAAATAACAGTGTATGTGGTCTCACAGTCTGTCCTCCTGTCCCAGTGTATTAGTGGTATCGTTAAGAGAGACAGATGAAAGGCACCAGATACATTAAAAAAAAAAAAAAAGGTTATAAAGTAATGCACAAACAAAAGTCATAGGAAAGGAGCATAAGGGGTTAATAAAAAAATACATAAGCAACCAAAGTACCCACTAAGCACTGCCCAATTCAGGAAATGGTAAATATCCATTTAATTCATAACAGATGGGAGCAAATTGAAGCCAGACCATAAAAAGAAACACCATAACTATTTTTATGTATGTAAATGTGCTTTCGCTGTGATGTTGTATTTTAAATTGACTGTCTAGCACCCCCTACTTTCTTTGTATATGAAGCCCAATAATATCGAGCACCCAACATTTCATCTGGTCCGTGAATAAACTCGGGACGATTCTGTGGACACACTTAAAGGATCTGGATTTTTTTTTTTAAATAAACATTACTGGAAACTTAATTGTTCCCAACTATCATTGTACCATTTATTTCTTGACTGTCCCCTATTTCTTTAGAAATCAGTCGAAACATCTTAAATTTCAGCTGTCGATCAAGTGCCTTGAAGCTAGGTACACACACTAGCGTAAAGCCCCAATACCATCGGATCCGACGGTATCAGGGCTTATCACTATGTTGTAGAGGTTTTCCTGAACAAGCATGCAGCCGCCGAACTTTCCCGTCAGCCATCAGTCGTTCGGGGAAAAACCCAAATTTCCCTCGGCCGCGCTAGACTCCCTATAGGGGAGTTTGCCGCGGCCGAGGGAACACACAGTCCCGAGCATTCTCCCTATGATATGAATGCTCTGGACTGTGTGTAGGCAGATCTTTGAAAGATGGCAGTCAGGTCTTGCAGATCCTGTCCGTCATCTTCAAAAATCTATAGTGGTGTGTACCTACTTTAGTATCATAAACTCTTCTGTTATAGCTTTGGTGACAGTTGGTATATGAAATGCAGGTAGGAAATTCCCTCTCCTAATGCTGCTCATCTCGATTACTAGCATGCTTTTCCTTACAGAGAGGCAGACAGTCTGGCACATAGCTGAGGGACTGAACTTGAACAAATCAAGTACTGGATTGAAGTCATGCACTACATCAGAGTAAGTGCTGCTTGCATGTATTATTTATAGATTGAAATGAAGCACAGTAATTTTCAGTGAATTCCTTTAAAAGAGCCAATACATACACTATATATATATAATATAACTGAATAATTAACATGCTCCAAAGTGTCTATTCTTAGTGCACAATGTTATGAGAGTCCCTCAATGCACACCAGTCAATTTAAAGGGCATGTCCACCCCCAAAACTATAATCCCCCCCAACTACTGGCCCCATCATGTAGTGTAATTCTTACCTCACATCCCAGCTCCATATGTTCTCCTGTAGTCCCCCCCCAAAGTCCCAATAACTGACCACCAGGAGGATAGCAGAGTCCATATAGGACTTTGCCTCCTACCTGGCCTCCGGGAGAAGTTTGGCATGCGTACTGCAGCCCTCTCCCCTCCCTCCTCCTCCCTCTCAGGATTCCTCCCCCTAGCTTTAAACCCTTTAACTATAAGATTCCCCCTCGGGGCCGGATTAAGGACAAGGCATCCGAGCAAGTGCCTGGGGCCTGGATGTCAGGGGGCCCTTCGGGAGCCGTCCATGGGCCCCAGTATCTTATTCAGAAATTCCGCGTATTTACCTTAAATTGCGCCCGAGTCCTGTGGGAGGCCCGGCCCTGGCTTCCAATCAGGAGTCAGCACAATCCTTGCAGGTTACTGTCGGAGCGCAGCGCATCACAATGCGCCTCGCACATGGTCACATGGGCCTGTGACATCGTAAATTTTTCCAGCTGCCGCCTGGGCTGGATCTGCGACGCAAACCAATGGGCACTTTGGTAGTTTGGTAAGGCTGCCGTATGGTACACTGCTGGTTTCCCACTGCCTGGAATCTGGTGGATACCGTGCATCTCGAATTGTGGAGCTTGGAGCAGGAGTTAATGATGGCGGCTCTTCATTACCCAGCCAAGCCAACTCCAATCCAATCTTCCAACCCTGCTACTGCTGCTTTGCTTGACAGTGTGACCGCAAGTAATCTTTTAGTTTTTAAAAAGTTGTGTGCCAATTGGGAGAGGGGGGTATAAGTTGCAGCGCAGACTGCCAAAAATGTCTGGTGGTGCCAGGAGTGTGTACTGGGGGTGCAAGGGGGGGTTGCTGGTGGTGTCAGGGGGTGCAGGTGGTGCCAGAGGGAGGTGCTGGTGGTGCCAGGGGGAGGTGCTGGGGGGTGCCAGGGGGTACTGGTGGTGCCAGGGGGAAGTGCTGGGGGTGCCAGGGGGAGGTGCGGGGGGTGCCAGGGGGTACTGGTGGTGCCAGGGGGAGGTGCTGGTGGTGCCAGGGGGAGGTGCTGGGGGTGCCAGGGGGAGGTGTTGTGCCAGGGGGTTGCTGAGGGTGCCAGAGGGTACTGGTGGTGACATGGGGAGGTGCTGGGGGTGACGGGGAGGTGTTGGGGGTCCAGGGGGTACTGGTGGTGCCAGGGGAGGTGGTGGTGGTGACAGGGGGAGGTACTGGTGGTGCCAGGGGGATGTGCTGGTGGTGACAGGGAATGTGCAGTGGTGCCAGGGGGATGTGCTGGTGGTGCCAGGGGGATGTGCTGGTGGTGGCAGGGGGTGTGCTGGTGGTGACGGGGATGTGCTGGTGGTGCCCTGGCATGTGCGCACATGCCAGGGGCATGTGCTCGTGTGTTACCAGGGGTGGTGGTGCGAATAAACATGACAGTTCCAATAGTGATATTTGTGTAATTAAACATTAGGGGGGGCCTCAAAAATCTGGCTTGTGCCTTGGGCCCCATTTGGTCTTAATCCGGCTCTGTTCCCCTGTCCCCCAGCCCCAACCGCTATATTTATATTGTTAGAAAGCTCCCAAACTTTACTTACCTCCCCTCTTTCCCCCGCCGAAATGCACTCCCGGCAGCCCGCGACCGTGATTGCTGCCGCTCAGCCAATCACAGAGACGCGACTGCCGGTCCCCCGCCCTCTGCTTGCATTTTCTCGCAAGCAGAGGGCCGGCAGCGCGGCGGAGGAAGAGGGGAGGTAAGTAAAGTTTGGGGCACTTTCTAAAAATATAATATAGCGGTTGGGGCTGGGGGACAGGGAATCTTAATTAAAAAAACATTTTAGGGTGACATACCCTTTAAACACGTTTTATTCACATGTAATGTTGGGGTGCTTGTACAGCACCTTCAGACGATATTGTACAAGCACTGAAACATTACGTGTGAATGTCCCACCCCCCCAAAAAAAACTTTTTAACATTTTTGTAACAAGTAAAAAGGGGCCAGAACTGCAGCATCTTTCTATAATTGGCTGAGACATCCGTCCTGCCACTTTACTTGCTTCCGCACCGAAAAGGCACGGAAGCAAGCAGAAGCACGCCGAGGAAAGAAGGCTGGGAAAGTACTGTTAAAAGGATCTTTAGAATTTATAAACCGGTCGAGGTTTTGGGGGGGTTGCCTATGAAATATAAAAAGTTTTTTGAGGGGGTGGACATACCCGTTAAGTCTGGTGTGCGCTGATGGATTCTTTCATAACCTTGTTATGTACCACTAGCTTAGTGTGGATCAGCAGCACCCAGCGAATAGCCTAAGAAACCCAATAACCAGAAGAGTGCAGGGAACCGCACTACAATTTTATTCTTGGTGCACAGCAATAAAACAACAAGGTGGATTTGATTTAAATCAAACTGATTTAAATCACTAGTAGTAGGCTTGATTTAAATCATAGTTTTTCTACATAAGACTAATTTTTGCTGGTATAACTTTCATATGCAGTAGATGAAGATTTTTAGATAATAAAATTTAAAATAGATTTACTCAACTAAACAATACATTACAGCATGTGTTATTTGCTTAAACAACACCCAGATCTATTCCCCTCCAACCATCTTGTTTCTATTCTATTCACTGAACTCTTGAAACTTAAGCTGGGTACACACAGTAACGATAAAGCCCCGATACCGTCGGATCCGACGGTATCGGGCTTTATCGTTACTGTTGTATTTTCGATTCCTGAACAAGCGCGCAGCCCGCCGAACAATCGGGTCGGCCGTACCTTGTTCGGGAAAGGCCGAAAATTTCCATCGGCCGCGCTAGCTCCCTATAGGAGTCTAGCGCGGCCGATGGAAACACAACAGTTCAAGACTGCATACACAGAGCGTTCTCCTATAGGGAGAACGCTCGGGACTGTGTGTATGCAGATCTTTGAAAGATGGCAGACAGGATCTTGCAGATCCTGTCTGTCATCTTTCAAAAATCTGTACTGTGTGTACCTAGCTTTAGCACTTAAGGGGTTGATTCTGTATTCATAGGTTTGTAGAACAATAGGATTAAGGTCTTTTTCTCAACTCTATTCATGTTATAACATGTTTGCTGTGAAGAAGAGGCTGAAATCTCTGCTGAGTCAAATTCCAGTTTTGAGAACTGCAAAAGTAAACTTAGTATCTGTGTATAATATCTTGTAGGCCATATACCGTAATACTTGAGTATAAGCACAGGTTTTCAGGCTAAAAATAGCCTGAAAATCAAACCTCGGCTTATACCCGAGTCAATCACTTCAATGCGGCTGTTGCTCGCTCCGCAATCCGCATCCACTGCTCTGCCTGATGTCACTACTCTCACTTCCTGGTTCCGAGTAGTGACCTGGCCTAGCCTGAGGGTGCTTGCCACCGCAGATGTTTGGAAACTACTACTCCTAGCAACTAAAGCATGCTGGGAGTTGTAGTTTCCAAACATCTGTAGTGCCCAGGAATTGGGATTACTGTCCATTTAAAGGGCAACTAATTCCCGAACAGTTACATAGTAACATAGTATTGGAGGTTGTATAAAGACATATGTCCATCTAGTCCAACCTTTATACCCTACCCATAATGTCTGTCTAACAGTTACATAGTTACATAGAATTGGACATGTGTCTAAATACAACCACCATATAGTTAAACCTTTATACCCTACCCATATTGTCAAAAAGTTAAAAAAACTACCAAAGATGACATGTTCTCTAAAGGCAGTAGACCAGTAGAAAGCTAACATCTTATTGGTTGCAGCAGATCAACAGCACTGATAGAGTTTTGCATCTCTTATTACAAATTCCCAAGAGTATATTGTACAGTTCTACTCACAATCAATAAAATGATGTGTAATGTAACATGACATGGATTTGTTGGGTGCACAAGGCTATAAAATGGCCGCTGTACTTACTGTCTTTATAGATGCGACGTCATTTAAATACGTCACATCTCCTATAAAGCCAAAGATATCACAGACCCCATTAAAGGAGCAATTAATGATGCCTGTGCCTTTAAAAGTTTCAGTATGTTCATTCCCTAAACCATAATGGATAGTGAACAAGGAAGCCATAAGCCAATCAAAAATCAATATTTCTACTCACACTTAAGGGCTAGTAAGACATACGTCCATCTAGTCCAACACTTTAATACCTTACCCATAATGTCTGTTAAAGTTACATAGTAACATAGTATTGGAGGTTGTATAAAGACATACGTCCATCTAGTCCAACCTTATAACCTACCCATATGTCTGTATAAACATTACATAGTACATGTATTGGAGGTTGTATAAAGACATACTGCCCTAGTCCAACCTTTATACCCTACCCATAATGTCTGTATAACAGTTACATATACATAGTATTGGAGGTTGTATAAAGACAAATCCATCTAGTCCAACCTTATACCTACCCATAATGTCTGTATAACTTACATAGTAACATAGTATTGGAGTTGTATAAAGACATACGTCCATCTAGTCCAACCTTTATACCCTACCCATATGTCTGTACAGTTACATAGTAACATAGTATTGGAGGTTGATAAAGACATACTTCCATCTAGTCCAACCTTATACCTACCCATAATGTCTGTATAACAGTTACATAGTAACATAGTATTGGAGGTTGTATAAAGACATAGTCCATCTAGTCCAACCTTTATACCCTACCCTAATGTCTGTCTAACGTTACATGACATAGTATTGGAGGTTGTAAAAAGACATACGTCCACTCGTCCAACCTTATACCCTACCCATAATGTCTGTATAACATTATAGTAACATAGTATTGGAGGTTGTATAAAGACTATACGTCCATCGTCCACTTTATACCCTACCCATAATGTCTGTTCTAACAGTTACATAGTAACATAGTATTGGAGGTTGTATAAAGACATATCCGTCATCTAGTCCAACCTTTATACCCAACCCATAATGTCTGTATAACAGTTACATAGTGACATAGTATTGGAGGTTGTATAAAGACATACATAGTATTGGAGGTTGTATAAAGACATACGTCCATCTAGTCCAACCTTTATACCCTACCCATAATGTCTGTCTAACAGTTAAATAGTAACATAATATTGGAGGTTGAATAAAGACACATATGTCCATCCAATCCAACATTTATACCCAACCAATAATGTCTAACTGTTGTATAGTAATATTGTATTGGAAGTTGTATAGAGACATATGTATAAATCCATAATAATAAAATGTCCATCTAATCCAACTTTTATAACCTACCTATAACGCCTGTCTAACAGTTACATAGTAACATAGTTTTGGGGGTTGTAAAAAAACCATGCGTCCAAAAATATTTGAATGTGTCAGGAAATGCATGGAAGCAAGCACAGAAGACAAGCAGAAGGCTGGTAAGTACATTTGGGGAGAGCTTTCAGACATAGAAACCCTACAAGTTTGAGGTTTGTGCCCATTTCCTGCAACATGTAAAAAAATTGGGGGGTGGACATACCCTTTAATATGTACACTATAGAAACACATCAGGTACGGCTCTGCACCAGGTTGTTTCTATACAGTAAGTGTACCGATTAACTTGTGGATGTTGGAGGGTAGGCAAATACTTTATATAAAACACATGTGCCGAATTCAGCCCTTCTGGCCATTGTTTGTTGCCCCTGTTGACTGTGAAGCATCCTAGACTTACTACCCTGCTATGCATTTGTGCAGTCCCAAGTAGTGGTGTAAAAATAGATCTGCTTGCTAGATACTGTATTCAGCTCTTTTTAAACAGCTGATTGTTAAAATCATCAAACTTAGTTTAAGCGGTGGACATACCCTTTAAAGAGGAACTGTGGTCCAAAAATGACTTGAGGTAAATTGATAGGAATTGCTCCCCTGAGAGTTTTTGCAATTTATTGTCATTGTTTAGTTTACACAGTTTGAAGATATTTACATTTTTGTGTGTGCTATGGCAGCAGCATCACAAGGTCCCCTGCACTTCCTGCTTCCCGCTCTGAAACCTGTCAGTCAATCTGCCCTGTGTCTCCTCCCCTTTGCAGCTCCCACTCATGGACCCCATGGTCCCTCCAGTTGCAGGCCCCCCTTGGCCCATTCACTTACAGCCCCATGTGGCCCCGCCCGCTCATGGGTGCCTAGGCCCCACCCGCTCACAGGTGCTGTGGGCTACTTTGACCCCCCCCCCCCTGAACTCTGCCTGAAAAGGCTGTTTTCACATAGTGACAGAGAATGGCTGTAGATTCCCTTACCTTCTCTGCAGATGCAGGTCCTTTACACAGCAGAGAGGAGGAGGGACTTCCTGTCTCCCTCACACACTGAGGGAGTCTGAGGCTGTGCTTGCCAGCGGCACTGTGCAGGAGAAGCCTCAGGAATGTCACAAGTCAGCCTCCCACCCATTAACTTTCTGGTCAGTCATTTCTTTATATCTTGGGCTGTGGAGCATGTAGAGAGGTGGTTGATGGCTCGTTTTAAAGGTAGGAAACTGGCCTTTCATTTACACTCAAGTTGTTTGGAGACCACAGTTCCCCTTTAAGTCCTACCATGATAATTCTGCATCTTAATTGACAGTCACAATAACCTGTTCATGCTCATCTTATTATATCTGCTCTGTGATCAGGCTAATTCTCCAATAAATGATGCTGACTGATGTCTATGGAAAAACAGGGATACATTCACAAAAGTCCGATATTCAGGTGAATGTACCGTATATACTCGAGTATAAGCCGAGGTTTGTAGGTTTTAAAATAAACCTAAAAACCTTACCTCGGCTTATACTCGAGTCAAGGTCCACGAAGCTGCACTCCAGGATGATCGCCGTCTCCTTATGGCCAAATCCGGCTGCCGCACGCTGGATAAGTCCTGTGGATTTGCCGGCTGACATCACTACTCGGCGCCTCTCACAGCCTGGCGCCGAGTAGTGATTGTCAGCCGGCAAATCCACAGGACTTATCCAGCGTGCGGCAGCCGGATTTGGCCATAAGGAGAGACGGGATCATCCTGGAGTGCAGTCTTCGGGGTAAGGACCAACTGGGGGGACTCCGGATCAGGGAAGGGCTATGTCACTACAATACTTCTCTACAGAGCTGGCCGGGTAGGCGACTAGGAGGGAACCCGGGAGGCTACTTATAGGAATGTCACTACATGCACTCACATGAGTAGTGCAGCTTCGGGGTAAGGACCAACGGGGGGACCTCAGGGGAGGGCAGGGAAGGGGGCTATATAGGAATGTCACTACATGCACTCACATGAGTAGTGCAGCTTCGGGGTAAGGACCAACTGGGGGACTCTCAGGGGAGGGAGGGAAGGGGGCTATATAGGAATGTCACTACATGCACTCACATGAGTTTTATAATATTATTATTGTACACTTGGAAGATTTTTATTTGTATGTTATATGCACTTTATAGTTATGAAAAGGCGCTATGTTAAAGGGCAACTTAAGACTCAAACAATACTGAAGGCAGTAGTGGTCATAGTTCCTAACCTCGGCTTATACTTGAGTCAATCAATTTTCCCTACTTTTTAAGGTAAAAAAGGGTACCTCGGCTTATACTCGGGTCGGCTTATACTCGAGTATATACGGTAATCCAATTCCATATAATAATAATAATGGCTACAAACTAAAAATACTTATGTACGCCATCTGTTTATCAATGTGCCTGGACAGAAATAACAGTGTATGTGGTCTCACAGTCTGTCCTCCTGTCCCAGTGTATTAGTGGTATCGTTAAGAGAGACAGATGAAAGGGCACCAGATACATTAAAAAAAAAAAAAAGGTTATAAAGTAATGCACAAACAAAAAGTCATAGGAAAGGAGCATAAGGGGTTAATAAAAAAATACATAAGGCAACCAAAGTACCCACTTAAGCACTGCCCAATTCAGGAAATGGTATAAATATCCATTTAATTCATAACAGATGGGGAAGCTAATTGAAGCCAGACCATAAAAAGAAACACCATAACTATTTTTTATGTATGTAAATGTGCTTTCGCTGTGATGTTGTATTTTAATATGACTGTCTAGCACCCCCTACTTTCTTTGTATTATGAAGCCCAATAATATCGAGCACACAACATTTCATCTGGTCCGTGAATAAACTCGGGACGATTCTGTGGACACACTTAAAGGATCTGGATTTTTTTTTTTAAATTAAACATTACTGGAAACTTAATTGTTCCCAACTATCATTGTACCATTTATTTCTTGATCTGTCCCCTATTTCTTTAGAAATCAGTCTGAAACATCTTAAATTTCAGCTGTCGATCAAGTGCCTTGAGCTAGGTACACACACTAGCGATAAAGCCCCAATACCATCGGATCCGACGGTATCAGGGCTTTATCACTAATGTGTGTAGAGGTTTTCCTGAACAAGCATGCAGCCGCCGAACTTTCCCGTCAGCCAATCAGTCGTTCGGGGAAAAAACCCAAATTTCCCTCGGCCGCGCTAGACTCCCTATAGGGGAGTTTGCCGCGGCCGAGGGAACACACAGTCCCGAGCATTCTCCCTATGATATGAATGCTCTGGACTGTGTGTATGCAGATCTTTGAAAGATGGCAGTCAGGATCTTGCAGATCCTGTCCGTCATCTTTCAAAAATCTATAGTGTGTGTACCTAGCTTTAGTATCATAAACTCTTCTGTTATAGCTTTGGTGACAGTTGGTATATGAAATGCAGGGTAGGAAATTCCCTCTCCTAATGCTGCCTCATAGCGATTACTAGGCATGCTTTTCCTTACAGAGAGGCAGACAGTCTGGCACATAGCTGAGGGACTGAACTTGAACAAATCAAGTACTGGATTGAAGTCATGCAGCTATACATCAGAGTAAGTGCTGCTTGCATGTATTTATTTATAGATTGAAATGAAGCACAGTAATTTTCAGTGTATAATTCCTTTAAAAGAGCCAATACATACACTATATATATATAATATAACTGAATAATTAACATGCTCCAAAGTGTCTATTCTTAGTGCACAATGTTATGAGAGTCCCTCAATGCACACCAGTCAATTTAAAGGGCATGTCCACCCCCAAAACTATAATCCCCCCAACTACTGGCCCCATCATGTAGTGTAATTCTTACCTCACATCCCAGCTCCATATGGTTCTCCTGTAGTCCCCCCCCAAAGTCCCAATAACTGACCACCAGGAGGATAGCAGAGTCCATATAGGACTTTGCCTCCTACCTGGCCTCCGGGAGAAGTTTGGCATGCGTACTGCAGCCCTTCTCCCCCTCCCTCTCCCTCCCTCTCAGGATTCCTCCCCCTAGCTTTAAACCCTTTAACTATAAGATTCCCCCTCGGGGCCGGATTAAGGACAAGGCATCCGAGGCAAGTGCCTGGGGCCTGGATGTCAGGGGGGCCCGTCGGGAGCCGTCCATGGGCCCCAGTATCTATTTCAGAAATTTCCGGTATTTACCTTTAAATTGCGCCCGAGTCCTGTGGGAGGCCCGGCCCTGGCTTCCAATCAGGAGTCAGCACAATCCTTGCAGGTTACTGTCGGAGCGCAGCGCATCACAATGCGCCTCGCACATGGTCACATGGGGCCTGTGACATGCGTAAATTTTTCCAGCTGCCGCCTGGGCTGGATCTGCGACGCAAACCAATGGGCACTTTGGGTAGTTTGGTAAGGCTGCCGTATGGTACACTGCTGGTTTCCCACTGCCTGGAATCTGGTGGATACCGTGCATCTCGAATTGTGGAGCTTGGAGCAGGAGTTAATGATGGCGGCTCTTCATTACCCAGCCAAGCCAACTCCAATCCAATCTTCCAACCCTGCTACTGCTGCTTTGCTTGACAGTGTGACCGGCAAGTAATCTTTTAGTTTTTAAAAAAGTTGTGTGCCAATTGGGAGAGGGGGGTATAAGTTGCAGCGCAGACTGCCAAAAATGTCTGGTGGTGCCAGGGGGATGTGCTGGGGGTGGGGGGATGTGCTGGTGGTGCCAGGGGGATGTGCTGGTGGTGTCAGGGGGATGTGCTGGTGGTGCCCCTGGCATGTGCTGCACATGCCAGGGGCATGTGCTCGTGTGGTACCAGGGGGTGGTGGTGCGAATAACATGACAGTTACAATAGTGATATTTGTGTAATTAAACATTAGGGGGGGCCTCAAAAATCTGGCTTGTGCCTTGGGCCCCATTTGGTCTTAATCCGGCTCTGTTCCCCCTGTCCCCCCAGCCCCAACCGCTATATTTATATTGTTAGAAAGCTCCCCAAACTTTACTTACCTCCCCTCTTTCCCCCGCCGAAATGCACTCCCGGCAGCCGCGACCGTGATTGGCTGCCGCTCAGCCAATCACAGACGCGACTGCCGGTCCCGCCCCTCTGCTTGCATTTTCTCGCAAGCAGAGGGCCGGCAGCGCGGCGGAGGAAAGAGGGGAGGTAAGTAAAGTTTGGGGCACTTTCTAAAAATATAAATATAGCGGTTGGGGCTGGGGGGACAAGGGGAATCTTATATTAAAAAAACATTTTTAGGGTGGACATACCCTTTAAACACGTTTTATTCACATGTAATGTTTGGGTGCTTGTACAGCACCTTCAGACGATATTGTACAAGCACTGAAACATTACGTGTGAATGTCCCACCCCCCCAAAAAAAACTTTTTACATTTTTGTAAACAAGTAAAAAGGGGCCAGAACTGCAGCATCTTCTATAATTGGCTGAGACATCCCGTCCTGCCACTTTTACTTGCTTCCGTGCACCGAAAAGGCACGGAAGCAAGCAGAAGCACGCCGGAGGAAAGAAGGCTGGGAAAGTACTGTTAAAAGGATCTTTAGAATTTATAAACCTGTCGAGGTTTTGGGGGGGTTGCCTATGAAATATAAAAAGTTTTTTGAGGGGGTGGACATACCCGTTAAGTCTGGTGTGCGCTGATGGATTCTTTCATAACCTTGTGATATGTACCACTAGCTATGGTGGATCAGCAGCACCCAGCGAATAAGCTCTAAGAAACCCAATAACCAGAAGAGTGCAGGGAACCGCACTACATATTTATTCTTGGTGCACAGCAATAAAACAAACCAGGGTGGATTTGATTTAAATCAAACTGATTTAAATCACTAGTCAGTAAGGCTTGATTTAAATCATAGTTTTCTACATAAAGACTAATTTTTGCTGGTATAACTTTCATATGCAAGTAGATGAAGATTTTTAGAATAATAAAAATTTAAATAAGATTTACTCAACTGAAACAATAACATTACAGCATGTGTTATTTGCTTAAACAAACACCCAGATCTATTCCACTCCAAACATCTTGTTTCTATTCTATTCACTGAACTTCTTGAAACTTAAGCTGGGTACACACAGTAACGATAAAGCCCCGATACCGTCGGATCCGACGGTATCGGGGCTTTATCGTTACTGTGTGTATGTTCGATTCCTGAACAAGCGCGCAGCCGCCGAACAATCGGGTCGGCCGTACGCTTGTTCGGGAAAGGCCGAAAATTTCCATCGGCCGCGCTAGACTCCCTATAGGAGTCTAGCGCGGCCGATGGAAACACACAGTTCAAAGATCTGCATACACAGAGCGTTCTCCTATAGGGAGAACGCTCGGGACTGTGTGTATGCAGATCTTTGAAAGATGGCAGACAGGATCTTGCAGATCCTGTCTGTCATCTTTCAAAAATCTGTACTGTGTGTACCTAGCTTTAGCACTTAAGGGTTGTGTTCTGTATTCATAGGTTTGTAGAACAAAGGATTAAGGTCTTTTTCTCAACTCTATTCATGTTATAACATGTTTGCTGTGAAGAAGAGGCTGAAATCTCTGCTGAGTCAAATTCAGTTTTGAGAACTGCAAAAGTAAACTTAGTATCTGTGATAATATCTTGTAGGCAGTATACCGTATATACTTGAGTATAAGCCAAGGTTTTCAGGCTTTAAAAATAGCCTGAAAATCAAACCTCGGCTTATACCCGAGTCAATCACTTCAATGCGGCTGTTGCTCGCTCCGCAATCCGCATCCACTGCTCGCTGAGTGTCACTACTCTCACTTCCTGGTTCCGAGTAGTGACCTGGCCTAGCCTGAGGGTGCTTGCCACCGCAGATGTTTGGAAACTACTACTCCTAGCAACTAAAGCATGCTGGGAGTTGTAGTTTCCAAACATCTGTAGTGCCAAGGAATTGGGGATTACTGTCCATTTAAAGGGCAACTAATGCCTCAAAACAATAGACTCAGGATGGTATCTATTGTTGTTGAAAAGATTGCATTCTGATTTTGTATTGTTTTGAGGCTTTAGTTGCCCATTAATGAAACAGCATAATTCCCATACAGTAGTCCCATACAGTGATAGCCATACTGGATTTGAGTATTACTGAATGGGAATTCTGCTGTCCATTTAAAGGGCAACTTGAGCCTCAGAACAATACAAAATCAGAAGGCAGTAGTGGTCATAATTTCTACCCTCGGTTTATACATGAGTCAAGCAGTTTTTACTCCTTTTTCAGGTAAAAATTGATCCTTGGCTTATACTCTGGCCGACTTATATTCGAGTATATAAGGTATACAGCCTTTTTCTACATAATTAAAAAACAAATCTTTATTTCATGATGGAATAACCTTTGGATGGTAATATGTTTTCCTCAAAAAGCATTTTATTATTATTTTATTATTTATTATTATTTATTAACTGATTTAAATAAAAAAACTTTTTTAAAAAAAATCATTCAGGGAGATTCAATAATCGTTTAAAATGGTGCTAATTTTTCCCCAACCAATCAGATGTTAGCTTACAAATGTTAAATAACATCTGATTGGTTGGGGAAAAATTAGCACAATTTTAAATGATAAGAACTTTTATTGAATCTCCCTGATAGTTTTTTATCCATCCTGAAACAAACTGACCGTTTTATGTCTGTCCAGTAAAACAAGCGCAATGTAACTTAGAAGGACAGTTCACAGCCCAATACAGAGCACAGAGTACATGCCTTTCCTTTTAGTCATAAGAAGGCAATTGTCTCTCTGATCTATATTGGGCTGTTCTCATATGTTTGTGTTTCAGGACACAGACACAACATTTAGGATTTTAATTATTCAGTGATGTCGACATTGGCTGTTTTTAGTGTGTGAGAGCAACGTTGGAATATATTCTTATAAATAGCACTCTGCTACTAAGCTGAGTGATTTTTATAAGAGAATGGGAACAGTGAAATATTTCAGTTTTAGAGGCTGGTGTATTATTTTGCACAGTTCATATAGATTGTTTAAATTAAAAGGGCACCCTTAAAATTAAACTTTACATATAGCTGCAGCACCCCCCAAACCCCACTTATGTTTTACTTACCTTCCCCAAAGATGCACCTAACCTATTTACAAGACCCTGTCCCTCGCCGCCTGGGTGCCTCCTGCTGCTGTTGCAATGTCGATCATTGGGGGTTAACAGCAATTAATTGCCATTTTTGCATTTTTTGAAATGGTGGTTTACTAGTGCCCAATAAACTGCATTAACATTTCAGGCTGAAACACCATAGAGGGCATGGAGGCAGTGTCTTCTCCTGGTGTGGAAGGAAGGTAACTATTATAATGAGGAGGTATATTTCTTTTCAGTATAAACCAGTGTTGTATCTTTTAAATATGTAAATATTTTGCTCTATTGTTTTGCGCATGTCTGCTTAACCAGTGCATCAGTCAAAGTTTTTTATGAATGGGATTTACTGTGCAAACGCTAGTTAGCCAATTAAAACAAAGGAGTGTTTCTTATTTACATATTTACAATATGGGGCATGGAAGCAATGTAAAATTTTAAATAAAGTTGTTTTTTTTTATTTCATTTCAGTAGCAACATTCGTATTGAAAGGTCCCACTGAACAATTACTGATGGCTCCTATTAAAATCCAACATATTGTGTCGTTTAGCTCCCAGGTAAGTGTCTAAGACATTACTAGTTCGATACCATCAGGGTGGGGAGACAGATCTATGTTTTCCCTCCAGTGCCATCTGCTTTTAGATCTTCTGGAACACAAATATTTATACTAGACTATATTGTAGCAAAGCCATGTGCAAAATGTAAACAAACAACTGAAATGCACGCACAATGGCAGGGGGATAAAAACAAAATGGAAATCCCAGAAATTAACCCCATTAACACTTAACCATCAGATCAGCTGTAGCTCTCCCTATTAAATAATACACAAACCACACATTGTTTGTGAAACCAAACCCAAATTTACCAGCATAATGAAAAATAACGAAAACTGTGCTCCCAGTTGATGCCTCTGTGTCTATTAGTGCTTTGCTAATAGGAATACATTGTGGTTTCCAGCTGACAATCAGGAAATATAGAATTTGACCTGTAAGCCAATGATATCCAACCTGTACATCCCTGCTATAAGCCGCGTATATGTTTTTTGTTAACACATTTTATTAATGAAACCAGCTTGTGTTACATTACATACAAAATATTGGCAGTTTGAGATTTGTATAAACATGTATATGTACATACGACTTTTATTTCAAAGATATCATAGCTGGTTAAATCTTTTCAGGGATCTTCAGTAACATATAAATAGTAACTATTTACATTTAGGAGATATATATTCAGGGAAGTATTTGTCTACCTGTTTCATGAGTAATCTTTTGGAAGTCGGACGCCCGTTCCACATCGATTGCCCGCCCTGGGCCACGCCCAGTGTCCCAGTTGATTAGTAGTCCCGAGTGTTTTCCAAATTCATTGATTAGACTAAAGACTATGGGGAGAGAGTGGCTCAGGTTACCTATATACTGTATAGAATTAGATCGTCTGCGTAGAGACCTAGTTTCTCATCTAGTTGACCTGCTCTGAAACCTTATTTATCTCTGTTGTAGCGTATTGCTATCGCCAATGGCTCTATTGCTAGTGAGAAGAGATATGGGGAGAGGGGGTAGCCCTAAATCATGATTTATCTGTGTTTGTATGAGGGGACGACAGATATTGATGGTTGTTGAATGGGAATGAAGCCCATCTAATCCGAGTGAATAATATTAGACATGACTGATTTAAGGTGTTGGGAGAGGATCTTGGCTATGATTTTATAGTCGGTCGTCAATAGCGATATCGGCCTATATGAAGCACAGTCTTGTGTATTTATGCCTGGTTTAGGGAGCATGACTACAGTTGCCTTACAAAGTGTGGTAGGTAAAGAGATTCATTGTACATGTTTAAAAGCTAGGGGAGGAGGTGTTCGGAGTATCTTTTGTAGAGTTTATCGGGAGGCCGTCGGGGCCAGGAGTCTTACCATTAGACATCTCTGTCATAGCTGAGAGTATTTCAGTGATGGTTAAAGAAGCATCTAGTCTAAAATGGCCAGAACCCCCCTTCCGCGATGACAGGCAGTTCAGCGGTCGGCCGCTGCCTCTGCCGCATGGGCACAATCCTCGCTGAGGGAGATCGCGCTGGGGCGGCTGGGGGCAGACCTCCTTTTTCCTGGGCTTACCAAGGGGCCGGTTCTTGTCTTCTCCCGGGCTTTCTAGGGGGCGGGACTTCCGGCGGCTTCCGGTTCTCGGCTCTTAGACTCTTCCTCTGTCGGCTTCATCCGCGTGTAGCCAGCGTCGGAAGCCTTCCCTTCTCACCGGAGTCAGCTAAGTCCCCCCTTTTCAGGGGAAACCCCTTTTTTTCTTTATATATCTTTCTTTCCTTATCCACTGTGGGGGCTTGGTGTGTAGGAGGGGGTAGCTAACTCTCTAAAGTTTCTTTTTGGTATCCCCTTGGGGGTTTTTCCTGCCTATATAGATTTATATATATATATATATATACATTATTCACAGTTTTTTTTTTTTTTTATCATTTCTCTCTGATTCATCAGTCATGTCAAACAAGGAGATGTCCTCCTCCCATTGAAAAATTGACCAAATTGATCTCCTATGTCTGTGCATTATGCCAGACGAAGTTGCCAGCCGGTCACTCTGGTCCACTATGTGTAACATGCAGTGCTAACCAGGATTCTCAGCCCATACAGACTTTGCCTAACGGTCAGGAACCCGAGTGGGCGAGGACCCTTCGGGCCTCTATTGATTCCATACAGAATCCACCTGCTGGGTCGGTTTTGGCCCGGGATCCTTCGGTGGCCCCGCCTCAGGAGTCCGAACCGGCCTGGGCTAGATCCTTATCAGACTCCATGTCGGTACTATCGGCTTCTATGTCACAATTTTTTCAGTCGATTAGTTCCGCTGGAGCGGAAGCCAGACCACAAAGAGTGGTCAGAGCTTCAGGGCCCATGACGACTCTTGCAGGTGAAGAGTGCCCCTTGGAGGAAAGAGAGGAATCGGAAGAAGGAGAACTAGACTCCTTAACTTCAGAAATGGAAATTCAGACCACATTCACGCCAGAAACGATTGATGATCTTATTAGATTTCCAAACAATGTTTCCTTTTCCCAAGGAGGATGTGGATAAGTGGTCCACGCCTCCAGCAGTCGATCCCCCAGTGGCTAGGCTTTCTAGAGCCACGGCTATCCCGTTGGCTGAGGCCGCCACTTTTAAGGACCCCACGGACAGACGTCTGGAAGGTCTGTTGAGAACATCCTTTGCTGCTTCAGGGGCTGCTCTGCGACCCACTTTTGCTTCCGCTTGGGTGGCCAAAGCTATGGAAGCGTGGCTGGACCAGCTTTATCAAGCAGTGGCTAAAGAATCTTTAGACAGTCACTTGATATTATCCAACAATTATCTGATGCGGCCATATATATTGGGGATGCAAAACTAGCCTGGAAACTAGCCGTCTCATTGCTCGATCATCTGCGCCCTCTACAGCGGCCAGGCGATCTTTATGGCTTAAGGCGTGGGCGGCGGACCCGGCATCCAAGAAGGCCCTTACCAGCCTACCCTTTTTGGGACGCCTCCTGTTCGGACCTGAACTGGAGAAGATTATTGCCCAAGCCAATGGCGATAAGAGTACTTTCCTCCCTCAGACTAGAGCTCGTCGATTTCCATCCTTTCAACGTTCGTCTTCCTTTCGTCCGCCATGAGCTTCCCGTTCTACAAACCTCTCGAGGCCGGAGGCTACCAATTCCTTTCCAGCGCGCCAGGGGCAAAGACCCTTTGCCCCCTGGCCTTCCAAGTGAGGGAGTTTTAAAACAGGGGGAGATAAACACAAGCAGGTATGACTATCCGTCTCCACTTTGGGTCGGGGGTCGCCTTTGTTTTTTCTACAAGGAATGGCAGCTGCCATCCACAGACTCCTGGACTATGGGGGTGATAACCAACGGCTACCGGATAGAATTCTCCTCCCGAACCCCTCCTCGTTTCTTTCCTTCTCGGATTCCTCGCTGCCTCAAACAACGCAAGGCCCTAAACGGATGCGTGCAATCTCTCTTGCTGGCAAAGGTTATATCTCCGGTTCCAGAAAACCAGAAGTTCTGGGGCTTTTATTCAAATTTGTTCCTGGTTCCAAAGAAGGACGGAACCTTTGGGCCAGTGCTGGATCCATGTACAAAAGTTCAAATTCAAGATGGAATCCCTGCGCTCAGTAATCTTAGCGATCGAACCGAACGACTTCCTCGCTTCCCTGGATATTCAGGATGCGTACCAACACATTCCCATCTGGACCGGACACCACCGTTACCTCAGGTTTGCAATAGGTCCCCGGCACTTCCAGTTCACAGCCTTACCGTTCGGGCTAGCATCTGCACCCCGGGTCTTCACCAAAGTGATGACATGCCAGGCGGCCTTTCTTCGGCTTCAGGGACTCTTTATACTTCCTTACCTGGACGACCTATTGATAAAAGCAGAATCCTTCGAACTGGCTCGGCTTCAGGTGTCTCAGTGGATGAATCATAAATCGGGCAAAGTCCTCTCCAACTCCATCGAAACGGATGATCTTCTTAGGAATGCTGTTCGATACAGCCATTCACAAGACAAGGTCACTGCCCTGAGGAGCTTAACTGTTCAGGCTCAAACTTCCAAGACCCTCGCAATTCGGCAAGCTATGCGCCTGGTGGGGAAGATGGTGTCCTCAGTGGAAGCGGTTCCGTACGCTCTATTCCACCTTCGCCCTCTTCAGAGATATCTTCTCAGTTCTTGGGAAAAATCCCAACAGTCACTGGACTCTTGGATCCACCTTCCGTGTCCGATTCTAACTTCTCTAACCTGGTGGACCTTGGAGAACCAACTATCAACGGGCAAAGCACTGTGTTTCCCCGTTTGGACGGTGGTGACCACGGACGCCAGTCTCCGGGGATGGGGAGCAGTATGCGACTCTCAACAGGCCCAGGGCCTCTGGACCATGGAAGAGTCTCTATTGCCGATCAACGTCCTGGAATTGCGAGCAATCTTTTTAGCTCTATCTCACTGGACAGATCGGCTGAAGGGCAAGAATGTGCGCATACAGTCCGACAATGCCACGGCCGTGGCATGCATAAATCATCAGGGGGGCACGAGAAGCGTATTAGCAATGGCAGAAGCACACCGGATTTTAACTTGGGCAAAGGGTCATGTTCCGGCGTTATCGGCAATTTACATACCCGGAGCACTCAATACGGAAGCAGATTTCCTCAGTCGAGTCACCCTCGATCCCGGGGATAGGGAGTTACACCCGGAGGTGTTCCAGGAACTAACGCTGAGATGGGAAACACCGGACATCGACCTGATGGCTTCCCGGCACAAATCGCCAAAACAAGGGATCCGCTAGCGGGTCTGATAGATGCCCTAGTGGTGCCCTGGATTTTCTGTTTGGGTTACAACACCTATGATTCCCAGGATCTTAAAAAGGATAAGGAGGGAACGAGCTCCAGTGATCTTCATTGCTCCGCGGTGGCCAAGAAGGGCTTGGTTCTCGGATCTCCTCTCCATGTCAGTCGAGGAACCATGGTCTCTCCCACTACATCCAGACCTTCTTGTACAAGGTCCCTTCAGTCATCCGGACCTACAACGCCTCCATTTAAAGGCGTGGCGCTTGAATCCACCATACTGAGAAGACGCGGAGTACCTTCCTCAGCTATACCGACTATGTTAGCGGCTAGAAAACCTTCTTCGGTAAAGGTTTATTATAGAATTTGGCAGAAATCCGTTTCGTGGAGTTCATCCAAGGGATTCCCGCCTTCCAGATTTGTTCTATCCAGAATTCTTAGCTTTCTACAAAAGGGTTTTGACGGGGGGCTCTCTCTTAGTGCCCTCAAAGGGCAAGTTTGGGCCCTGTCAATCTATTTCCATCAGAAACTTGCGAACAGGAAGGATATTCAGACCTTCTTACAGGGAGTAGCTCATTTACGCCCAGCAGTTCGTACTCCAGTCCAACCGTGGGATTTATCGTTGGTTCGTAGAACGCTCAAAAGGCCTCCCTTTGAACCGTTACAATATATTCCTCTTTCTCTTCTTTCCTGGAAGACTGTTTTTCTTTTGGCCATTTCTTCCATCAGACGGGCTTCGAGGTTGGCTGCTCTATCGGTGGAACCCTCATGTCTAACGTTCTGTTCAGACAGGGCTGTTCTCCGTCCTCACGCTTGTTTCTTGCCGAAGGTGATCTCATCTTTCCATATTAATCAGGAAATAGTGGTTCCAGCCTTCTGTCCTAATCCTTCTTCTTCCAACGAGCGCAGTTTACACTGTCTCGATGTGGTGAGAGCTCTGAGGATGTACATTGCTCGCACAAAAGGCATTCGTTCCTCTAAGGCATTATTCGTTCTTCTGGCAGGGCCCCGCCGGGGGTCTCGGGCCTCTCCTCCAACTCTGGCCAGGTGGATTAGGTCTACTATTGTCCGCTGCTACTTAGCTCGTCATGGCGCCTCGGTGGACCAGATATGTCGGGCGGCAACTTGGTCTTAAATTCACACGTTCATTAAATTTTACCGCCTCCAGGTATTTACAGAAAGGGATACCGCCCTAAGCGGCGCTATCCTCAGAACTGCCGAGGTTTAATTCTTCGGTTCTTTTGTCCCACCCTAGTTTCCTCTCTGGACTTTGGGACGTCCCCTGTGTTCCTGGGTCCCCCTGTAGGCTGTAGGAGAAAAGAGGATTTTTATGTTTCACTCACCTGTAAAATCCTTTTCTCCGAAGCCGTAAGGGGAACCCAGGTACTTCCCGCCCTTTGTTTCACTCCCTCTTTGGGACCAACTGAAGGAGGCTTCCGGTGCTGGTGAGTTGATATAGGAGGGGAGGAGCACTGGAGCCTCAAGTTTTAAAGTGTCCGCTCCTGAAGTGAGGTTGCTTAACCCCTGTTTTCTTGGGTCCTCCTTACAGCTTCGGAGAAAAGGATTTAACAGGTGAGTGAAACATAAAAATCCTCTTTTCTCCCCAGAACACCTATGTATTATTCCAGTAAGTTGCATTTACGTACGTGTAAGAATTGGACTCTGTAAGTAAGAAGGCTTCCATTTTGTTGCCAGTACATTTCTCTGTCCATGTAGCCAATACAAGGATTGTGGAAGCACTCCAATTAGGCTACTTTACAACTACATTTAGTGGAAGTGCTACTGATCTGGTCAAACATTTATACAAACATAGAAAAGATAATCAATGCACATTCCTAGGCCCCATACAATATCATATTATCTGCACACTGGCATACTTTATAAACATAGAAAAGATAATCAATGCACATTCCTAGGCCCCATACAATATCATATTATCTGCACACTGGCATACTTTATAAACATAGAAAAGATAATCAATGCACATTCCTAGGCCACATACAATATCATATTATCTGCACACTGGCATACTTTATAAACATAGAAAGATAATCAATGCACATTCCTAGGCCCCATACATACCATATTACTGCACACTGGCATACTTTATAAACAAAGGGGTTTTAGTATACATTACTGTGATCACATGAATGAAAGCCTTCCTACCACGTCAGGTACCCCAGTCTGGAAGGTCCTAACTTCTAACCTTTTAAAATTTCTTCATTTAATCATTACTTCGTTTATGATACCAAAATTAGCAAATGTTTGCTAATCGTAATTGAAGTAAAGAATTTAAAAAGGTTAGAAGTTAGGACCTTCCAGACTGGGGTTACCTTGACGTTTGGAAGGTTATAAAGTATGCCAGTGTGCAGATAATGATATTGTATGGGGCCTAGGAATGTGCATTGATATCTTTTCTGTTTGTCTTTATGTTACAGAGTATTTTCTCTCAGATGTTCTATACACTAATATGGAATCCCAGATAATTAATGATTCTGTAACTGACCCAGTATTCAGGTCTCATGTACAGAGTATTTTCTATACAGATGTCTATACACTGATATGGAATCCCTGATAAGTAATAGATTCTGTAACGACCCCAGTATTCACTGTCTCTATGTACAGAGTATTTTCTATACAGATGTCTATACACCGATATGAATCCCTGATAAGTAAAAGATTCTGTAACTGACCCAGTATTCCCACTGTCTCTATGTACGAGTATTTTCTATACAGATGTCTATACACCGATATGGAATCCCTGATAAGTAATAGATTCTGTAACTGACCCAGTATTCACTGTCTCTATGTACAGAGTATTTTCTATATAGAGTCTATACACCAATATGGAATCCCTGATAAGTAATAGTTTCTGTAACTGACCCCAGTATTCACTGTCTCTATGTACAGAGTATTTTCTATCACGATGTCTATAACACCCGTATGGAATCCCTGATAAGTAATAGATTCTGAACTGACCCTGGTATTCAATGTTCCTATGTACAGAGTATTTTCTATATACTACATTTCACAGTCCAGTTGATTCATTGATACAACAGATATATTTTCTATATAGATGTCTATACACATATGGAATCCCTGATAAGTAATAGATTCTGTAACGACCCCAGTATTCACTGTCTCTATGTACGAGTATTTCTATATAGATGTCTATACACCGATATGGAATCCCTGATAAGTATAGTTCTGTAACTGACCCAGTATTCACTGTCTCTATGTACAGAGTATTTTCTATACAGATGTCTATATACCGATTGGAATCCGATAAGTAATAGATTCTGTAACTGACCCCGTATTCCCTGTCTCTATGTACAGAGTATTTTCTATATAGATGTCTAACACCGATATGGAATCCCTGATAAGTAATAGATTCTGTAACTGACCCAGTATTCACTGTCTCTATGTACAGAGTATTTTCTATATAGATGTCTGTAGACCAATATGAGTCCCTGATAAGTAAAAGAATCTGTAACTGACCCCAGTATTCACTGTCTCTATGTACAGAGTATTTTCTATACAGATGTCTATACACTGATATGGAATCCCTGATAAGTAATAGATTCTGTAACTGACCCCAGTATCACTGTCCTCTATGTACAGAGTATTTTCTATACAGATGTCTATACACCAATATGGAATCCCTGATAAGTAGATAGATCTGTTAACTGACCCCAGTGTTCACTGTCTCTATGTACAGAGTATTTTCTATATACTGTATGTCTATACACCAATATGGAATCCCTGATAAGTAATAGATTCTGTAACTGACCTCCAGTATTTACTGTATCTATGTACAGAGTATTTCTATACAGAGTCTATACTATACACGATATGGAATCCTGAATAAGTAATAGATTCTGTAACTGACCCCAGTATTCACTGTCTCTATGTACAGAGTATTTTCTATACAGATGTCTATACACCAATTGGAATCCCTGATAAGTAATAGATTCGTAAACTGACCCCAATATCCTGTCTCTATGTACAGAGTATTTTTCTATACAATGTCTATACACAATATGGAATCCCTGATAAGTAATAGATCTGTAACTGACCCCTTATTCACTGTCTCTATGTACAGAGTAATTTCCTATACGATGTCTATACACCGATATGGAATCCCTGATAAGTTAGATTCTGTAACTGACCCCCATTATTCACTGTCTCTATGTACAGAGTATTTTCTACACAGATGTCTATACACCATTATAGCCCCAGTGGTTTATTGTTCAAGCAGCATGAGTTACGCAAAGAACAGCCTTCCAGAACAATACTAATAGTTATTTTACTGTGTTTTGTGCTTCCATTTTATATATGATCTCTGGTGGGATAGTGGCTTAATGCTTTGTTTTTAGAAATACAGAGCACATGAGGTTGCAGGTTCAATTCCCCTGACTTTCCTTTTTTGTTTGAAAAGCAAAGAAATATATATTATCAGGGAAAGGAATGTTGCATTAAGTTTGCAGACACAACATAACGAATTTCCTATTCTGTGTCAGAGTTAGGATACATGAGCTGGTTTCCTGCAAACACTATCACAAGTAAAATACCTTTCCCTGCTGTGCTGAATGTAATTAGGAAATTCACCATACTTCTTGGTATAAAGGGTGCTGTAGGAATAATAGTAAGCTGTCATGTGTGGATGTATTTCCTGTAGGATCCCAAGCATCCAGTGGAAATCTCTTGATCGATGGCCCTTTCCACCCTTGGCTGTGCTGCCCACAGGACCGGAGTCGGCAGCTGAAAGTGGAACTTCAGCTATAGAAGGCCTCACATACGCTACATTGACATAGGTAATAATGTTCGTTAATATGGAATTCAAACCCCCTTCATTCCCTTCTCCATAGCAGTACCAACCTAACTGCAAAGTTCTCGTCTCTGGTTATTTCTTAATTGGGAGACTTTAGGTGCGTTTAAGGAAAAATATAAAGTACTGTGGCAGGATTGATTGTTCCTACCATTCAATATAATTTTTCTAGAAGCACCAGCAGGCACAGTTTAATTATTTCCAGGTATTCCTGGACTTTCCTGTATTAAATAAAAAATTGGTCTGAGCACTGAGTAAGCCGGCGGAAGCAGTTTTCTTGCTGATGCTCCTCAGCGCAGACCTGCCCTATTTCTATCCATCGCATCAGTGTTTAATTCCTACACTGGTCGGCGAGGCTCATTTAGGCTACGCCCATGGAATGCGGATGGTATGACAAATGTAATGACCAAGAAGTCTTATTGGTTTTAAAGTCAATTTGAGTAAAAAACAAGAAGTACAGATAATAAGAGCTCTGAATAGGGGTAAAGGTGCCCGTACACTTAAATCCCGAATCTTGACAGGTATCTGCAATGGGTAGGGCGGAAAACGTAAGCTCTGCCATCAGTCGTTAAGGACGGAATATTTTCATTGGTCGCTATGCATCCCTCTGCGGTAGTACGGTGGGCACCATGTCTTTGTAATGATAACCATAATTACCTTTTCTCTTGTAATTTTTTGAGATGAAAGAATCCCACTCAAAACGAATTGGAACAGATAAAAACGTCTAATTCAATTAGTAATTACAGTAAAATGGCGGAAGAGATGGGCAGGTCCTTAATTTCCCACCCTTAGATTTGACTATACCATTTAATGTTCAGAATCTTCATATGCTATTTTTACTTTTAAAGGAAACAGTGGCTCTGCTTTCTGCAGATTGACGTGGGTCATCTAGTTGGCCTTTGGACAGGGCCTACATTACACGCTCCCTACCAACACACTAATGAGCCCTGCAGACTCCAAGCTGGGAAAGAACCGGAAGTGGAGTTAAGATGTTTAAGGAAGGTAAGAAAGGAACGGCTTTTAACAAGGAATTTTACTTTGGCTAATCATCTTTTCTAAATAGGTTCTTATTATGAAAATGGCTCCACCACTGTCAACCTGTTTTTGAGACCTAAGTTTATTGATATGTTCCAGAGTATCAAAAACCTGTGCACAGTTTATTACACCACATCTGCTGCAATACCATAGCTTAAGTTCTAACCCCTGAAAAAATTCAAGATCCGTCCTTCTAACACTGCTCTAATAATCTAAATACTCCTGTATGTACTAAATAGAGTCCTGTGGGGGTACTACATAATTAAATTAGACAAGGGAAGTTTAAGGATTACTATGGACGCTGTAGTTTTATAGGGAAAGAAACTGTCCCTAACCTCTAATTTCCCATATTAATTAGATTCGAGATAACAAAAAAATAAGTTCCAAAACTCTGTAGCCCTCCAGCATGGGTCTCCTCCTCTGTTCTCGCCATGCTACCCATGTGCACGTGTTTTTTATGTAAACATGTGCAGGTGCAGCCAGGACGGGGAGACAGCTGCAGGGCTGCGAACTTTTACTCTTATTGTGCTTCTAATGTACTGGGAAGATAGGCGATTTGCTTCTCTCTGCAATCGGTAGTGTTTTCTGCCCAGTGGATCCACATTCCTTTCTACATAGAACACATGAATGGACTGTACTCATAATAAGGAATAATAAATGTGTACCCTGTGGGAGAAGGCCCTTATAGAACAACATAAACATTTAATTCTTCATAATCTGAACATTCCCTCCCAAGAACACCAATAAAACTGTAAATTGGCCACTCAAGTAAATGGCTAAAGTAAATGTAATCCCCTGTAGAAACTGCACAGATAACCGTGTGCATGTGCAGTGTCTGATCACATTTCCTGTCTTCAGTCACATGTACCCCGCTACATGGGGACTGTAAAATGATATGGCTAAGACTTCTAGGAGGTGTTGGCCTGCTGTAACATGCAGTAGCTTACAACTGGGCATGTCAAAGCAACAATTGTCAGTGTCATGTTGTATGTTAGAAAAGTAAATTTCCCAAACCCATATGTCTGTGAGCACAACTTATACTGCTTTTATAACAACTGCCATCAGTGTTGTTCTGAGGCTTTAGTTGTCCATTTAAGATTTCCCATCCCTTGAGCGTGTAGTTAGGAATGGTGGGTAGTTATATCATAAAAGCATAACTCTCTCCTTATATTCTCCTTTCTGGCCCAGGGGACTTCCTAGCAGAGGTGAGTGCTGAAAATGGTATCGAGTAGGATTTGCTGTAGCCAGCCCTTCAATAAAAAGATTTATTGGTTTATCATTCATACCCCTAAGATCTCCACTGGACGATGAATATCAGACAGGAAGACAGCACTGCACACCCCTCAGGTAATGGGTTTAAACAAATTATGACTTTTATTTCCTTTAAATAAAAATCATAAATATAATATAATTATAAATAAAAATGTATTGTTTTATCTGCAGATGTTTAGCTAACGTCCAATGGCTTGTCTACAATGGTTTAAACAATAGGAACCCCCCAAGCCATTGATACCCAGTGCACTCGGCCAGTCTGAATAAGTTTAGCTGACAGTCTTACCAGGACCGAGCAGGGCTATAGTAGTGTACAGGAGCTGTTATGTCTCATTCACGTCTTGGTTTTTGTACCTGAGGTTTCTATGTAGTCCAGCCGCTGCTTATAATGTAAGGCTAAATATAAGGGGAACTGTTTTCTCTATTTAAAAGAACACAAACTATCTAAATTTTGGCATCAAAAGGGGTGGTACTTCCACTGGGATGTAACCAGCATCATTGCTCTACTCCTCTGTATCCTGCTGTATCATTAACCCCACCCACAAACTTCTTATCCAATTTAGAGCTAGCTACAACGCCGAAAAAAAGTTTTTCTCTCTTGTCCATAGGAAAATGAAAGAAGAACAGAGAATAATTTCAAGCCTGTACTAGCTTTAGAAAAATTGTTATCACAATGCTGTCTTCTTTCATGCTGTGGCAGATGCAGCATGGGGGGACAATGCAGACTGAAGTGAAACTTTTACATTTTATATCCTTGATCCACAGCAGCTAGATACCTCATCCTAGGCTTGTTTGAAAGGTATCAGATAGCTCTTGTATGAAGTTCCCATGTGCAGTATTTGTAGATATGAAGTAGTTTAGATCTGCCTCTAACGATCTCCATTCAATTGTTTTCTCGTCCAGAATAAAGATCCCCAAGAAAACGGCCCTCCTGCCTTGAGACCTCCTGCCTTTCCCCGCCGGAGGATTGCAACATAAATGTGCAAAAATTAAAACCGAGTAAGAGATAATTGTATCCCTGTGCCAATACACAGAATGATAAGTTTAGTTCAAAGCACTTTATTGAACTATTACATTGAAAATACTTATGTACAAATGTATTTAAAAGGAGATAAAGCCTTTGAAAAAGAGAATATGTATTTTCTGTCAAAAAAAGATTCAATAAAAGTTCGTATAACAACAGAACTTATTTAACATTTGAAAGCTAACATCTGATTGGTTGGGGCAAAATGAGCACCATTTTAAACGATAAGAACTTTTATTGAATAACCCTGACTGTATTTCTATGTAAAATGCTTTATATTACTGCCAATATTCCACGTATCCTTCTAAACATACTGTCCTATCATGTATCTTAGAGTTTAAGCCTTGGGAATTGCATTGTTACACTTTATTTTTTAGTAGTACATCTATGGTGTGAGCCTCCTACAAGAAATGACCAGAACTTATTTATTATTGACCTTAGTTCTCCTTTAAATGTAGAATTTTATCTGGAACTGAGCAACTGGATCCTGTCCTTTATTAAATGAAATAATTTCGGCACTTTCTCCTTTTTAATAGAAATCAGACAGAGGAAGAGATCACGAAAATCCCCCAGCCATGGTTGGCCCCTCACTCCCACTGGAAACACAGTTTGTCTTAGCCGAGCCAATCGTATGGTCCAACTGCCAAGTCCCGCAAGCGCTGCTATGCGAACGCCTCCCCTGGGGGTTTTCCTGTACCCAGTGTTTATTAATGGAAAAGGGCAACACGCAGGAAGGAGAATGTTCTGAGCCCAGTAAATGCCAAACATGTCTCAACAAACGGATGAGCTGGTATGATAAAAGGGGAGAAACCCTATAATTTATTCAGACATAAAGCAATCCAACGTTTCAGGGGATGCTTAGCATGTGCAGAGGAGGCAACAGGGGAAAGCAGCAGTCAGTCATTGGTTTGTGATGTCAGTAGTCACATCCTTGATTGACTGCATGGAGGGGAGGAGCCAGCTTACTCCTGCAGAATGGTGACAATAATTATCCTTAAAGGGTAACTGTGGTCGCTCCAATTCTTCCAAAACTAATAAGATTATGTAACAAGCCATCCATCACACCTTCAAAAAAAAACCTAAATCACATCTCTAGTATAAATGTGTAGAAGTTATTGCTGGAAAGGTTCAGCAATATACTTCCTGGCTACACTTCCTGTTTTCAGCCATGTGACCAGTCTTGCCTGCATTAATAGGCTCCCCTCTCACTGTCAATTTTTTCCCCCCAGGTACTTCTTTTCCCCAGCATAAGTCTTTACGAGTATGCTTCTCCCCACAGGGAGCAGGGGGCAGGGGCTAGCAGAGGTCAGGTGATGTCATCAACCTACTGGAGGCAGGAAGTTTGAACATTCACCTGATATCATTTCTCACAGGGTTAAGCCAGAGATGTGATTGTAGGCTCATTATAAAGGAAATACTGGCAGGTTTTCATTAACCCTAACTTGTTTTAGAGACCACGTTGCCCTTTATATATCTGTTTAGTAATACAAACTTATAATTGGCACCACAGTGGTTCAGTGTTAAGCGCTGATACCTGCAATCCGGAAACCACCCTTGGACATATCTGCAAAAGTTTGTGTATTCTCCCTCCGTGCCTGCGTGGGTTTCCTCCGGCACTCCAGTTTCCCCCACAATCATAACACATACTGATAGGTTGTATGTGTCAAATAAATGTGCTTAGATTGTAAGCTCTTCGGGGCAGGGTCTGATGTGAAGTATACATGTAATTGTAAAGCACTACGGAAGATTTGTTCGCTATATAAATCCACAATAATAATGTGCTGTATGTATCAGTTGGGGTTGGGGGACATCCCTAACCATATCTGTGTAGTGCAGCTATTAGGCGCACAAGGTTTTATTCGTTACAATTCTCTTACTTGCCCTTCTCATCACTTCCACAGATCTTCCTCTGATATCACCAAGACTCCACCTACACCCAGACAGGAGTCCGAAGGCCGAAGGGTAGGAGGAGATACAGAATGGAGGGCCCCACGGGGAGTACTTGGCTTATCTAATGCAATCATAACATTTCCCTGTTACCTATAATAATGAAAACATAGCATTGATTCAGCACTGGTTAAGCGAGGATGTTTTTTTCACTAATACACATCAGGCTCAGGGGGCCTGTGTTCCATCTTTGTTCACATGGATTTCTTAGGTTGCTTACAGTTGATTGTAAATTAGTGGGATTAGTGCCCACTATTAGAAAGTAGATACAAAGTTAAACTTTATTTGCAGACAGCCTGTAAATCCTCATTTTCCCATGTGACTGGTAGCACTTTTCCTCTAAGTAGACTTATAATTTAATATTCTAATAATGTCCCTATCATGGGAAATGGGAGAAACCAGCAACACAGTGTCGATTCACAATTAGATTGTAACTGTAAAGGATAGGTATCACGGTCTCTCTTCCTGTTCCCCATGGTGCACTGCAGCTGGTGCAATAATTCCCAGTAAATGTTACTTTATACCCCATGGAGAATCATGGGAAAGAGGATTTACAGGGATGTAGTTCAGATTTACTCTTGATCAAGTGAGGGAATAATCTAATCATTTCTTATCTGAGGGCACAGCTAATCTACACAGGTTTTGCAGTATGGTAACTCCTCAGACCAGGACCACACGGGTGTGTAAACATTTTTATTTTTGGGGAAGAACACGGCTTCATTACAAGGAAGACCATCTCAGACGAGAAGGGGAACGGGCATCCCACATTACGGACCACCATCCAACTCCGTCAAGACTGCGGGAAATGCCCTATCTGTGCAGGTGAGAGCGTGTTTAAATAAAATCAAAATAATCTGGGAACAGTGAAGAAATAATGTATTACATGACTAACGGAGTTCTAACTTAAGGGCAACGTCTACCCTTGTGAGATGGGTAATCCATCCAAAACTGCAATAGTTAAAATCTGAGAGATTTAAGACTAACTTGAAATGCTGGTTGTAGGGCCTAGGCGCACCGGCTTATTAGAAGTTTAACAGGTGGCGTTCTCCAGGGCCTCTACTCTTGGGACCACATATAATACAAATATCCAAAAATGATAGGAAGATGCACCAACTACTATATTTGCTAAATGCTTTTTTCGTGAATGAGACACAACGTTTCAGGAACACTATGTCCCCTTCATCAGGTGTGTCTCCTCATCAGGTGTAACTTAAAATGCTGCCTGATCTGTTACCGCTCTTTCTGCTCCCTTCTCTTCTAGTTAGCATCTGTCAGTCATGGATGTAGCAGATGACTCCACAGCCAATGACTGAATGTATTCCCTAGCGTCTCCTCTGACCAGGTCTAAGCTTGTAAAAGAGCTTGGAGCAAAGGTGAAAACTTTTTGAGATGCAGAGAGAAGGGGTGATGATGATTTACTTTATAACAGATTAGCCCTCATGTCTGCCAGCTTTGTAACTGATTTAGTTTTGGGAGAGGGGGTTAATCTATATATATTTTCATTCTCATTTGAGGGGTGAACTGCCCTTTGTGATAATCCGTGTAAGTTTGCAATAACTGCCCTTCACCAGTAGATGCTGATCTTGCTTTCTCAAGCCTCTTTCTGTATCGCTGACACCTGGTTCCTTTCATTTCCTCCCTGGTTATTCATTGATAGAGCCTGTCTATCCATATTCTACCCCTTTCAGTTTCATCTCGTTTTATTTCCCCCACGGGTATTTCCATATTACTACCTACCCATCCCACGCTCAACCGTGGAGAAGAACTTTCCCCCCAAGTTGTACACTGTTGTTTTCTTCAGATGATGATGATTCTGATACACCACTTTGGTCCCTGTCGTTCTCCCCAATCGAGTCCTTGGTTACGTGTCCATATGTTGAATTACGCTTCCGTAGCACAGAGATAGATTTCACGCCAACACGTGTGGGGAGTAGGACTGTACACGTGTGGCCCATGTTCCCCTCGCTAGGAGATAACGTGAAGTGGAATCTCCTCATAGGAACATTTTCTGCATCGCAGTGGTAAAATGATCAGCGGATATCTTTACTGTTTCCACAGGCGGTGTTGGTCCTAAGAACCTTACAGATCAAATGCACCGTACTGAACAAAGTCTCTGAACATGGCAACTGTACACACAAAGACTTGAAATAGCACAATAGCGCCAATCGATGCAAAAAAAAAATAGCGATGTTTATTGCACTTGTTTTTTTGCACCAAAATGAAAGCCTTTTCTATTGGCGGTTTTAAAGGCCGTGCAAAAGATCGCAACTTGCCGCTCACATTCACATGATGCGATAACTGTAGCAAGTGGTCATTACATGCGGGAATAAGTGCAGGTCAATTGCAACAGGGGAATTTATTGCATCTCTCCCAAAGGGTTTGCTTCCCTGTGATTATTTTTCTCCTCAATACTCAGCGCAGGACAAGCTGAGCCCTATGAGGTATCAGTGTTTTTATTGTCCTCGTACCGTGACTTTATGTCTCTCTCCATACATCATCATCTTCTATCCGTGTTTGCCGTTCTCACACGCAGATCAGGTCTTTATCCGGAATCTGGAATCTCTGGAATCTATCATTCTTTTTAAAAAACAGACATGTTATCGTAGGAACATCTACAGTAACATCTGTCCATGTACGGCTTCTGTAATATCACTTCCAGACTCAAATCACCTTTGTGGCGTAACTTGTCCTTGAAATATTTTACAAAGGCTTTCTATATAAAACTCCTTTGTCCAAGACAGTCATATTTAGTGGCAGTGTTTTTATCTTCCAGACAGGAGACAACTAAACTGCTTATGTGTGTGTTGTACTGGGTTACTGACCTGCATTAACACTTTGACAACCGAAAAGCATCTAATTCTCTGCTACCCCTACCTCTCCGAACCACTGCACTGATGTGCTTACTGATCTCTGTATAATTGAGAATAAATATCCAGCTTCTTACACACAATGTGTGAAATCTTTTTATAGGAGCTACAGATAGACAAATGATTTTCAAATCAAACATTATAATCATATTGATAAAATTTACATGACCACCAAACACTGATGCCTTGCAGCGTGAAGTCCTAAGTTTGATTCCACCCTTGGACACACCTGCAAGGAGTTTGTATGTTCTCCCTGTGCTTGCGTGGTTTCCTCCGGGCACTCCGGTTTCCCCCACAATCATAAAGACATACTGATAGGTTGTATGTGTCACAATAAATGTGCTTAGATTGTAAGCTCTTCGGGGCAGGGCCCTGATTTGAATGATACATGTAATTGTAAAGCGCTACGGAAGATGTTGGCGCTATATAAATCCACAATAAAATAAAACAATGAATGTGGACAGGTGGCCTATAATGAACATTAGATAGTTAATGACATTATTGAGTGATGAAGTAAGCTGCTTTGTTTTTGGCGAATGGGAATACAAAAATATTTTATAGTTTTAGGGTTCGTGCACACCAAACGGTTTTCATTCTAGTTGTATGGAATTTTGGAATGCGTGCATTTTAACACTACAATGCATTACATTACAATACTGGCGTCTAGGGAAGCAGAGAAACCCAAAAAAAGACATTTGAGATGCTCCGTTAGGTGGCTGAACTATTACTGTCTGTCTGTGCAGCATGTCTGTAATTTATGACACGTGATGACTTTAAGGGCATGTCCCACCCCCAAAACTATAATCCCCCCCACTACTGGCCCCCACGTTGAGTGTTAATAAAATCCTTACCTAACATCCAGCTCCATACCATATGGTTCTCCTGTAGTCCCCCCCAAAGTCCAAAAACTGCCCACCAGGAGGATAGCAGATTCCATATAGGACTCTGCCTCTGTCTCTCCTTCGGGAGAAATTTAGCATGCGCACTGCAGGCCTCCCCCTCTCCCCCCGATTTGGTCTCCCTCCCCTAGCTCCAATAGGTATTGGTCCCCCAGCCCCAACCGCAATAAACCTTATATACAGAAACTCCCTGATAGTTACTTACCTTGCCTCTCTCCCTCTGCCATTCTAAGCAGCCGCATCATGATTGGCTGCTCTCACGCCAATCACAGACGCGGCTGCCGTCCCACCCCCTGCTTGCAGTTCGTGCCAGCAGAGGCCCGGATTGTGCCGGCGGGGGAAAAGAGGGAAGGTAAGTAACTATCGGGGAGTTTCTGGAAATAAGGTTATTGCGCTTTGGGGCTGTGGGGACCAATACCTATAAAATAATCAAAGTGGTTGGAAAGGGTGGACCATGCCCTTTAACCCTTCACTGCCAGGAGAATTTCATTTTTTTTTTTTTGTCGTTAACTGCCAGAAGAATTTTCAGGATTTTGCCCTCAATCGCTTAGACAATTTTACAGTAGGAAACCTTGCAGTAAATCAGGAAATATACATTGTTTTTGTTCAGCACAAAGTGTACTTAACATGGTAACAAATTTTGTAACTTTTCTGGAAATTTTCTGGAATTATGGGTAAACTATGTAAAAAACATAGTGAAAAATTGCAAATTTTCATGGATTTTTCCCATTTTTATTTATAGTTATCTTAAGTTACGCACAAAAATCTTACTGGTTTCAAAAGCTCAGATACTCCCCGGTACAACGATACCAGATATATGTAGTACCCGACTTTGCCTGTACAGGAGACCCCCCCAAACTAAACTGCACCTCCAGAATATTAAACCAAATTAAAATGTATAAACCAACACTGACAGTTATCATAGAATATCTACCAAATTAATATAATATCCCACAAGTGAGATTGTAATGTATAACCACTACTGACAGTTTATCATAGAATATCTACCAAATTAACTATAATATCCCACAAGTGAGATTGTAATGTATAACCACTAGACAGTTATCATAGAATACTACCACCAAATTATCTATAATATCCCCAAAGTGAGATTTGTAATGTATAACCACTACTGACAGTTATCATAGAATATCTACCAAATTATATAATATCCCACAAGTGAGATTGTAATGTATAACCACTACTGACAGTTACTATAATATCTACCAAATTATCTAACTATAATATCCCACAGTGAGATTGTAATGTATACACTACTGACAGTTATATAGAATATCTACAAAATTAACTATAATATCCCCACAAGTGAGATTGTAATGTATAACCACTACTGACGGTTATCATAGAATATCTACCAAATTAACTATAATATCCCCACAAGTAGATTGTAAATGTATAACCACTACTGACGGTTATCATAGCATATCTACCAATTTAACTATAATATCCCCACAAGTGAGATTGTAATGTATAACCACTACTGACAGTTATCATAGAATATCTACCAAATTAAAACAATATCCCCACAAGTGAGATTGTAATGTATAACCACTACTGACAGTTATCAAGAAATCTACTAAATTACTATAATATCCCCACAATTAAGATTGTAATGTATAACCCCTCTGACCATTTACATAGAATATCTACCAAATTAAATATAATATCCCCACAAGTAAGATTGTAATATAACACACTCTGACAGTTATCATAGAATACTACCAAATTAACTATAATATCCCCACAATTGAGATTGTAATGTATAACCACTACTGACGTTACATAAGATATCTACCAAATTAACTATAATATCCCCACAAGTGAGATTGTAATGTATAACCACTACTGACAGTTACATAGAATATCTACCAAATTACATAAATATCCCCACAAGTGAGATTGTAATGTATAACCACTACTGACAGTTATCATAGAATATTACCAAATTACTATAAGATCCCCACAAGTGAGATTGTAATGTATAACCACTACTGACAGTTAACATACGAATATTACCAAATTAACTATAATATCCCCACAAGTGAGATTGTAATGTATAACCACTACTGACAGTTATCATAGAATATCTACCAAATTAACTATAATATCCCCACAAGTGAGATTGATATGTATAACCCTAACTGACAGTTAACATAGAATATCTACCAAATTAACTATAATATCCCCACAAGTGAGATTGTAATGTATAACCACTTCTGACAGTTATCATAGAATATCTACCAAATTAACTATAATATCCCCACAGTGAGATTGTAATGTATAACCACACTGACAGTTAACATAGAATATCTACCAATTAACTAAAACTATCCCCACAAGTGAGATTGTAATGTATAACCCTACTGACAGTTATCATAGAATATCTACCAACTTAACTATAATATCCCCCAAGTGAGATTGTAATGTAATAACCCTACTGACAGTTAACATAGAATATCTACCAAATAACAAATATCCCCAACAAGTATATTGAATGTTAACCCCTACTGACGTTATCAAGAATATCTACCAAATAAACTAAAAATCCCACAAGTGAGATTCGTAATGTATAACCACTACTGACAGTTAACATAGAATATCTACCAATTACTAAAATATATAAATCCCCACAAGTGAGATGTGTAATGTTAACCACTACTGACAGTTAACATAATATCTACAAATTAACTATAATATCCCCACAAGTGAGATTGTAATGTTATAACCACTACTGACAGTAACATAGAATATCTACCAAATTAACTATAATTCCCCACAAGTGCGATTGTAATGTATAACCACTACTGACAGTTAACATAGAATATCTACCAATTAACTATAATATCCCCACAAGTGAGATTGTAATGTATAACCACTACTACAGTTATCATAGAATATCTACCAAATTATATCTATATATCCCCACAAGTGAGATTGTAATGTATAACCACTACTGACAGTTATCATAGAAGATATCTACCAAATTAACTATAATATCCCCACAAGTGAGATTGTAATGTATAACCACTACTGACATTATCATAGAATTCTACCAATTAACTAAAATATCCCCACAAGTGAGATTGTAATGTATAACCACTATGACATTTATCATAGAATATCTACCAAATTAACTATAATATCCCCACAAGTAAGATTGTAATGTATAACCACTACTGACGTTATCATAGAATATCTACCAATTAAACTATAATATCCCCACAAGTGAGATTGTAGTATAACCACTATGACAGTTAACATAGAATATCTACAAATTAAAATAAAATATCCCCACAAGTGAGATTGTAATGTATAACCACTACTGACGGTTATGATAGATATCTACCAATTAACTAAAATATCCCCACAAGTGAGATTGTAATGTATAACCACTACTGACAGTTATCATAGAATATCTACCAAATAACTATAATATCCCCAAGTGAGAGATTGTAATGTATAACCATACTGACAGTTAACATAGAATATCTACCAAATTAACTAAAATATCCCCACAAGTGAGATTGTAATGTATAACCACTACTGACGGTTATGCAGAGAAATATCTACCAATTAACTAAAATATCCCCACAGTGAGATTTAATGGTAAACCACTACTGACAGTTATCATAGAATATCTACCAAATTAACCTATAATATCCCACAAGTGAGATTGTAATGTATACCACTACTGACAGTTAACATAGAATATCTACACAAATTACATAATATCCCCCAAGTGGAGATTGTAATGTTAACCACTACTGACAGTTATCATAAGAATTCTACTTACCAAATAACTAAAATTCCCCACAAGTGAGATTGTAATGTTAACCACTACTGACAGTTAACATAGAATATCTACCAAATTAACTATAATATCCCACAAGTGAGATTGTAATGTATAACACACTACTGACAGTTAACATAGAATATCTACCAAATAACTAAAATATCCCACAAGTGAGATTGTAATGTATAACCACTACTGACAGTTATCATAGAATATTACCAAATTAACTATAATATCCCCACAAGTGAGATTGTAATGTATAACCACTACTGACAGTTAACTATAATATCTACCAAATTAACTAAAATATCCCCACAAGTGAGATTGTAAGTATAAACCACTACTGACAGTTATCATAGAATATCTACCAATTTCTATAATATCCCCACAAGTGAGATTGTCATGTATAACCACTACACATTACATCAGAAATATCTACCAAATTAACTAAATATCCCCCCAAGTGAGATTGTAATTATAACCACTACTGACAGTTATCATAGAATATCTACCATTACTTAAATCCCCACAATGAGATTTATGTAATAACCACTACGACAGTTATCATAGATATCTACAATTATCTTATAATCTCCCCACAAGTGAGATTGTAATGTATAACCACTACTGACAGTTATCTATAAATATCTACCAAATTAACTATAATATCCCCACAAGTGAGATTGTAATGTATAACCACTACTGACGGTTATCATAGAATATCTACAATTAACTAATATCCCCACAGTGAGATTGTAATGTATAACCACTACCTGACGGTTATCATAGAATATCTACCAAATTAACTATAATATCCCCACAAGTGAGATTGTAATGTATAACCACTACTGACGGTTATCATGAATATCTACCAAATTAACTAAAATATCCCCACAAGTGAGATTGTAATGTATACCACTACTGACAGTTATCATAGAATATCTACCAATTAACTATAATCCCCAAGTAAGATTGTAATGTATAACCACTACTGACAGTTATCATAGAATATCTACAAATTACTATAATATCCCCACAAGTGAGATTGTATATAACCACTACTGACAGTTAACATAGAATTCTACCAAATTAAACTATATATCCCCACACGTGAGTTGTAATGTATAACCACTACTGACATACATGAATAGCTACCCACATAAATATAAACCCCCCAAGTGAGATGTAATGTATACCACTATGACAGTATCTATATCTACAAATGACTATAATATCCCCACAAGTGAGATTGTAATGTATAACACACTACTGACAGTGATACATAGAATATCTACCAAATTAACTATAATATCCCCACAAGTGAGATTGAAGTATAACCACTACTGACAGTTAACATAGAATATCTACCAAATTAACTATAATATCAAACCACATGAGATTGTAAGGTTAACCACTACTGAACAGTTATCATGAGAATATCACAAATTAACTATAATATCCCACAAGTGAGTATTGTAATGTTATAACCACTACTGACAGTTAAATAGAATATCTACCAAATTAACTATAATATCCCCACAAGTGAGATTGTAATGTATAACCACTACTGACAGTTAATCATAGAATATCTACCAAATTAACTATAATATCCCCACAAGTGAGATTGTAATGTATAACCACTACTGACAGTTAACTAGAATATCTACCAAATTATAATATCCCCACAAGTGAGATTGTAATGTATAACCACTACTGACAGTATCATGAATATCTACCAAATTAAGCTAAATATCCCACAAGTGAGATTGTAATGTATAACCACTACTGACAGTTTACATAGAATACTACCAAATTAACTCTAATATCCCCACAATGAGATTGTAATGTATAACCACTACTGACAGTTAACATAGAATATCTACCAAATTAACTACAAAATCTCCCCACAAGTGAGATTGTAATGTATAACCACTACGACAGTTATCATAGAATATCTACCAAATTAACTATATATCCCACAAGTGAGATTGTAATGTATAACCTACTGACAGTTACATAGAATATTACAAATTAAACTATAATATCCCCACAAGTGGAGATTGTAAGGTACAACCACTACTGACAGTTATCATAGATATCTACCAAATTAACTATAAATCCCCACAAGTGAGATTGTAATGTATAACCACCTACTGACAGTTACATAGAATATCTACCAATTAACTATAATATCCCACAAGTGAAGTTGTAATGTATAACCACTACTGACAGTTATTCAGAGAATATCTACCCAATTAACTATAATATCCCCACAAGTGAGATTGTATGTATAACCACTACTGACAGTTATCATAGAATATCTACCAACATTAACTTAATATCCCCCACAGGTGGATTGTAATGTATAACCACTACTGACAGTTATCATAGAATATCTACCAAATTAACTATAATATCCCCACAATGAGATTGTAATGTATAACCACTACTGACAGTTCATAGAATATCTACCAAATTAACTTACTAAATATCCCCACAAGTGAGATTGTAAAGGTTAACCACACTGACCGTTATCATAGAATACTACCAAATTAACTATAATATCCCCACAAGTGAGATTGTAATGTATAACCACCACTGACAGTTATCATAGAATATCTAACCAAATTATAGAATATCCCCACAAGTGAGATTGTCATGTATAACCACTACTGACAGTTATCATAGAATATCTAACCAAATTAACTATAATATCCCCACAAGTGAGATTGTAAGTATAACACTACTGACAGTTAACACATAGAATATCTAGCCAAATTAAAAACTATAATAACCCACAAGTGAGATTGTAATGTAATAACCACTACTGACAGTTCTCATAGAATATCTACCAAAATTAACTATACTATCCCCACGAAGTGAGATTGTAATGTATAACCACTACTGACATTAACATAGAATATCTACAAATAACTATAATTCCCCACAAGAGATTGTAATGTATAACCCCTACTGACAGTTATCATAGAATGCACCAATTATCTATAATATCCCCACAAGTGAGATTATAATGTAAACCACTACTGACAGTTATCATAGAATATCTACCAAATGTAACTATAATATCCCCAAGTGAGGATTGTAATGTATAACCACTACTGACAGTTAACATAGAATATCTACCAAATTACTTAATATCCCGACAAGGAGATTGTAATGTATAACCACTACTGACAGTTTAACATAGAATATCTACAAATTAACTATAATATCCCCACAAGTGAGATTGTAATGTATAACCACTACTGGACAGTTATCATAGAATATCTACCAAATTAACTATAATATCCCACAAGTGAGATTGTATGTATAACCACTACTGACAGTTATCATAGAAATTACCAAATTAACTATAATATCCCCACCGTGAGATTGTAATGTATAACCACTACTGACAGTTAACATAGAATATCTACCAATTAACTATAATATCCCCACAAGTGAGATTGTAATGTATAACCACTACTACTGACAGCTATCATAGAATATCTACCAAATTAACTATAATATCCCCACAAGTGAGATTGTAATGTATAACCACTACTGACAGCTATCATAGAATATCTACCAAATTATCTAAACTATCCCCCCAAGGAGATGTATGTATAACCACTACTGACAGTTATCAAGAAATCTCCAAATTCAACTATATATCCCCACAAGTGAGATTAATGTATAACCATACTGAAGTTACATAGAATATCTACCAAATATAACTATAATATCCCACAAGTGAGATTGTAATGTATAACCACTACTGACAGTTATCATAGATATCTACCAAATTAACTATGAATTATCCCACACAGTGAGATTGTAATGTATAACCACTACTGACAGTTTAACATAGAATATCTACCAAATTAACTAAAATATCCACAAGTGAGATTGGAATGTATAACCACTACTGACAGTTATCATAGAATATCTACCAAATTAACTATAATATCCCCACAAGTGAGATTGTAATGTCCCACTACTGACAGTTACATAGAATATCTACCAAATAACTATAATATCCCACAAGTGAGATTGTAATGTATAACCACTACTGACAGTTTTATCATAGAATATCTACCAATATGCTAAAATATCCCACAGTGAGATTGTAATGTAACCACTACTGACGTTATCATAGAATATCACCAAATTAACTATAATATCCCCACAAGTGAGCATGTAATGTATAACCACACTGACAGTTATCATAGAATATCTACCAAATTAACTATAATATCCCACAAGTGAGATTGTAATGTATAACCACTACTGACAGTTATCATAGACTATCTACCAAATTAACTATAATATCCCCACAAGTGAGATTGTAATGTATAACCACACTGACAGTTTACATAGAATATCTACCAATTAACTATAATATCCCCCAGTGAGATTTAATGTATAACCACTACTGACAGTTTATCATAGAATATCTACCAAATTAACCTAAAATATCCCCACAAGTGAGATTGTAAATGTATAACCACTACTGACAGTTTAAATAGAAATATCTACCAAATTAACTATAATATCCCCACAAGTGAGATTGTAATGTATACCACTACTGACGTTATCATAGAATATCTACAACAAATTAACTATAATATCCCAAGTGAGATTGTAATGTATACCATACTCCTCGACGTTATCATTAGAATATCTACCAAATTAACTATAATATCCCCACAAGTGAGATTGTAATGTATAACCACTACTGACAGTTAACATAGAATATCTACCAAATTAACTATAATATCCCCACAAGTGAGATATTTTTAGAAACTACATACCCGCAGATTTATGAGTGAGGTTAGTTTCGATCAAAATGCAGATACCCGACGCAGCTCTTTCATCCAATTGTAAGTTATTTCTCACATTTTCCTTTTTTTCCTCAACTGTAAAATCGAGAAAATCAAATGCGAATTTCAGCTAAAAACTGTGGAGGAAGTTCAACGCATATCAAATATGAAAGCCTAACCCTCCCGAATAAAAACGGTATGCCACTTCATGGGTGTACCCAGAGACATGGCTACCAACTAACCCAAGCATGACCAGTGCCAAATGTCAGTAGCACAAAAAAAAATTAGCAGTTTTGTCTTTGAACAGTCTCAGTTTTTCCACAAAACACCCCCCCTAACTCAGAAATACCCCCCAAAACTATATTTCTGAAATCTACACACCTTCAGCTATGGTAAACGCTGCAGTTCGTTTATTCATACCATCAATGGTGGGGCGCAGTTCTTCGTAGAGGTTCGCACTTTTACCAGATTTTCAAAAAAAATTAACATCAACAACATTCAAAAAGGTAGAAATCATGCCAAAACCTCATGGTTTGGAATGTTACCAAATATCAATCTCCTAAATGTCCTGAATCAAACGGTATGCCATATGTGGGGTTACACACGCAGACGTGGAAACGAATATCCACGAAGTGAGACAATGCACGATGGCTCACAATAGTGAAAATATTTGCCAACTCCGAATTTGAACAGTCTGCGTTTTTTCCACAAAAACACCCCATAATTAGAAATAACCCCAACAAACTATATATTCCTGAAATGTACACACCGGTTCATCTATGTAAACACTGTAGTTTGTTTATTATTCATACATCAATGGTGGTGAGGCGCAGTTCTTCGTAGAAGTTCACACTTTTCTGAAAAAATGAACAAAAAACACTTCAAAAGTAGGATCATGCAAAAAACCTCATGGAATGTAAAAAAAGGTTACTAAATATCAATCTCCCAAATGTCTTGAATCAAACGGTAATGCCAATGTGTGGTTCCACATGCGGACGTGGAAGCGAAAGCCCAATGTGAAACAATGCTCACGGTGGCTCAGAAACCGCAAAAATATTTAGCCAACTCGAATTTGAACAGGCTGCAGTTTTTTCCCCACAAAACAACCCCCACAAAACCATATATTTCTCAATCTACACCACCTTTATCTACAGTAATTCTGGTATTTGTTCATTTATACCATCAATGGTGTGGGGGCGTAGTTCTTCGTAGAAGTTCACCGTTTTAGCAGATTTTTTTAAAAATTTGAAAAGAAAACACTCTCAAGGTTAGAAATCATGCCAAAATCCCAAGTAATGTAATAAAAAGTTACCACATATCAATCTCCCAAATGTCCTGAATCAAACGGTATGCCCTATATTATGGTTGTACAAAGGTTAGAAACCATGCCCAAAATCCCAGTAATGTAAAAAAAAGTTACAAATATCAATCTCCCAAATGTCCTGAATCAAACGTTAAATGCCTAGTATGGTTCACCCACACAGACTGGAATCAACTGAGCCAACAAAGTGAGCCAATGAACAGGGGCCATTACAGCAACTTTTCGGGTTTGTCAGACTAAACACCCTCTCTATATTAGAAATACCCCCCAAAACTATATTTCTTGGACTCTACAACACCTTCAGCTACACAATGGTGTGTATCCTTTGCATCCACCAATGTCTGGGCGCAGTTTTGTGTAAAATTTCGCTTTCTTATACCAGATTTTCGGAAAATTTTAAAAATACAATTCAAAGTTAAAACATGCAAATTTCCATTCATGTAAAAAAAATGATCAATTATCAACTTCCAAATGCTCTGAATCTAACGGTTAGCCATATGTGTGGGTTTACACACAGAAACGGGGCCACCAACTAGCGTCAAATGGGACGCAGCACAGGTAATTACAAGAAAAAACATCAAGTGCTCTGTAATTTCAAATTGCCCCAAAACTTGGAAATGCCCCCCACAAAACAACCCCGACTAAATTCAATCTCCCCATGTTCGAATCAACGGTTATGCCATAATGCCACACAGAACGTGGCACCAACTAGCTCAAATTGGACGCATGCACAACATGAATTACAAGAAAAAAGTCAAAGTGCTCTGTAATTTGAACAGCCCTACCCTAATTTCTAAGGAAACAGTCCCCGAAACATGGAAATCCCCACCACAAACTATAATTTTTGGAATCTACACACCTTCAGCTACGTTACGGTGCCATGCTTTCATACTACATGAAGAATTCCAGACCCATGTGATCCAAAGAACTCTGTGTTTTTAGGAGGTTTGTGAAAAAAAAAATAAGAAATTCTTGACTCCTACCTAAACCCCACTTGTCAACGCAAAAAAATCCAATAAATAGCAATCTCCACATGTCCTGAATCAAACGGTGTGCTATTTGCGTGGGTGCAACAGAGATGAGGCCACACTAGCACAAATGGGACGCATGTAGAAGTGCATTAACAAGAAAAAAATTACAAACGCCACAATCCACCCCCCACACACACAACACACTCCCCCTTTTAGTGGTATTTAGTGAAAACAGACCGGTTAGTACGGAGAATCACACACGTTTTTGCACACTTTACTGATCCTAAAAATTCAATGGTCTTTTTTTTTTTTACCTCTGCAAAATTTCCTTATAAAATAGGCTTAGTTCCTTGAAACTTTGCTAAGTAGCAAAGACTTAGAAAAAATCCTATTTGTGATGGAACTTTGAGTACCATTCACAAAAAGTAATAGTAAGCTGTCACACACTGACAGCTTTACACCAGGTACTGCACTGTGATCTGAATGGAATAAGTACCTCCACTAGACCACCAGGGGCAGCCTCCTACCTCTCTATGGAAGACCCCGGTGAAGGAGGAGACACCGGGTCTCCCTTGGAAAAAGAAGACTCCACGTGGGACCGGCTTCCTCCCTATACGGTTACGGCAGAAAGATTACCGTATCTCCCGATCCCCCCCTCAGATTTGGACACAACTATATTCCCTGTCTGTGGCAAGTTGCTTTCTGCACAGATCGTGAAAAAAGAACGATCTGTGGCAGGTAAAGGGTTATGGTTTAAAGCATTTGGATTTATTTTATTGGTTTAGTTGTTTACCTCTCCTCAATAAAAGTTATTTTATGGATGGTAAAAACAAAAAAGATCCCCAACCTCACATGGGTACACACACACACATACACTGACCTGCCCTTCTATTCCTGTGGCATCTTACTTAAAGGGTAACTAAAATCAAAAAAGCTCATTTGATTTATTCTCAATAAAATATAGTTTATAATGGTTGTAAACACAAAAAGAATACTCCCTCAACAGACCCAGGTGCACACACTACTGACCTACCCTTCCATTTTCATGGCTGCCTATATTTAAGGGTACATAGTAAAAAAAAATAATATATATATTGTTGAATAATCATCAACAAAGTTGTTTTATATCCCCCGACTCGACACAGGTACACACCACCTACTGATCTACTTATCCTTACTGTTCAGAGCCATAACTCAAGGGTCACTTAAGTAAAAAAAAAAATTTTGATCAATATCAAAAAAGTTTGTTTTTTTTAACTTCAACCTGATCAGGTACACACAGCCTACTCACCTAACCTTCAATTTTCATATCAGCCATATTTAAAGGGTAACTGTAGTACAAAAAACATACATTTTGTGACTAATCCTCAAAAAAAGTTTGCTTTTTAACTTCCAACCTGATCTAGGTACACACACCTACTGATCTACTATATCCATTACTGTGGCAGCCATACTTAAAGGGTAATTAATTAAAAAACTAATTTTGAAAAATATTTCAAAAGTTTTTTTTTGTACTCCACACCTACTGACTTACCTTCCATTTACATGGCAGCCATATTTAAAGGGTAACTAAAGTCAACTTTTTTTGACTAATCACCAAACAAAGTTTTTTGTTTTTTTTTGTACCCTAACCCGGATACAGGTACACACACTACTGATCTACTTAGCGATTTCTGGTGGCAGCCATACTTTAGGGTAACTAAAGTAAAAAAAAACTAATTTGATCAATAACTAAAAAAACTTTGTTTTTTTAACCCCCACGGCACGTACACACACCTACCAGACCTACCCCTCCATTACTGTTGCAGTCATCCTAAAGGGTAACTAAGGTCAATAAAAAATTTGACGAATCATCAAAAAAGTTAGTTTTTTTAACTTCACCTGACTCCAGGTACACACGCCCTACTCACCACCTACCCTTCCATTACTGGCAGGCCATATTAAAGGTAACATAGTAAAAAAAAAAAGTTCTGTGTCCATATAAAGGTACACGACACAGACTGAGTTATTCAGGGAACTCTGGGTACCACTCATGTATTATAAGGGATAATGTATCCCTACTGTAAATTATAAGGATATTAGAAGTCACTGAGGAGTTCTGTGTCCATATAAAGGTAACAAGGACAACAGACTGAGTTATACAGGGAACTCTGGGTACCACTTATGTATTATAAGGGATAATGTATCCCCTACTGTAAATTAAAGGATATTAGACGTCACTGAGGAGTTCGTGTCTATATAAGGTACAAGGACACAGACTAAGTTATACGGGAACTCTGGGTACCACTCGTATTATAAGGGATATGTATCCCCTACTGTAAATTATAAGGATATTAAAGTCACTGAGTGTTCTGTGTCCATATAAAGGTACAAGCACACAGGCTAGTTATACAGGGAACTCTGGGTACCATCATGTATTATAAGGGAAAATGTATTTCCTACTTAGTAAATTATAAAGATATTAGAAGTCACTGAGGAGTTCTGTGTCTATATAAAGGTAACAAGGACACAGACTGGGTTATACAGGGAACTCTGGGTACCATCATGATTATAAGGGATAATGTACCCCTACGTAAAATTATAAGGATTTAAACTTAGGCACTGAGGAGTTCTGTGTCTATATAAAGGTACAAGGACACAGGCTGAGTTATACAGGGAACTCTGGGTACCCACTCATTATTATAAGGGATAATGTATCCTTACTGTAAATTATAAGGATATTAGAACTCACTGAGGAGTTCTGTGTCTATATAAAGGTACAAGACACAGACTGTAGTTATACAGGGAACTCTGGGTACCACTCATGTATTATAGGGGATAATGTATCTCCCCTACTGTAAATTATAAGGATATTAGAAGTCACTGAGGAGTTCTTTTCTATATAAGATACAAGGACACAGACTGAGTTATACAAGGAACTCTGGGTACCACTCATGTATTATAAGGGATAATGTATCCCCTACTTTAAAATTATAAGGATATTATGATTCACTGAGGAGTTCTTGTGTCCTATATAAAGGTACAAGGACACAGACTGAGTTATACAGGGAACTTGGGTCACTCATGTATATAAGGATAATGTATACCCCTACTGTAAATTATAAGGCTATTAGAAGTCACTGAGGAGTCTGTGTCTATATAAAGATCCAAGGACACAGACTGAGTTTATACAAGGAAACTCGGGTACCACTCATGTTAGTATAAGGGAAAATGTATTTCCTACTGTAAATTATAAGATATTAGAAGTCATTAGTGTTTGTGACCTTCATACAGTGAAAGCAACTCAGTGGAACTCTGTGACTTATATCCTTATAATTTACAGTAAGGTGTACATTATTCACTATATTATAGAAAGAAGCCATTCAAACATGCCCTGGTCTGATTCTAACTAACTACTTTAATTGTTTTTTTTCTTGGGAGCGAATGGCCAAAAATATTTCCATCCCAATAATGAATCATCCAATTGTTTGGCCTAATTTGATCAGCGGGCTCCATACATGGGTGATAATAATATTGCCGTGTCTATGACCACCATTAGTTGGTTGGAACTGGTCATTGCACTTCCTGGGTAACCAGCATACAGGACCATGGTGTCCAATGGCATTCTGCCATTACTGACCTGTTCCTTAGCTGACTTAGTGGCTCTCTGTACCTCAACATGATGGAAGAATAGGTTGGAGCTGTCACTGGGTCCCAGGGGACTCGTGTTTTTCAATTTCTTCACACCGTGACTGCCATGAACCATTGTTTATTACCCAGCAGCTTGTGTTCCAGAAAACACGTAACCGAGCCGTTTATTTACTTGGTATTAATTTCCATAGCCATGGGCAGGGGATCACAGATGGTACAGGTGGGCACGGTCTATATTACCCCAACCATGGGTACACCCAACTGCAGCCCGCTATGACTTTATACTAAACCCCCCAGACATCTTCAGCAGATGCTTAACTACAACTTCAGCGTTCCTTGGAAGTTAGAGCTTGCATATTGTAATATCCATAACATAAAGATACATGGAAAGTTTGTGCAATTCAGAAGCTTTCAGAAGGGAGTCCAAAGAGAGACCATAACAGCCCACCCATTTGTGTAAACTAAAACCCCTCACATAATGTCTGTTATGGTCGCAACGTCCTGGTTGATTCATTTGCTCATTAAAGATCGAGCCACTGGCATACTTTATAAACAAAGGGGTTTTAGTATACATTACTGTGATCACATGAATGAAAAGCCTTCCTACCACGTCAAGGTAACCCCAGTCTGGAAGGTCCTAACTTCTAACCTTTTTTAAATTTCTTCATTTAATCATTACTTCGTTTATGATTACCAAAATTAGCAAATGTTTGCTAATCGTAATTGAAGTAAAAGAAATTTAAAAAGGTTAGAAGTTAGGACCTTCCAGACTGGGGTTACCTTGACGTGGTTGGAAGGTTATAAAGTATGCCAGTGTGCAGATAATGATATTGTATGGGGCCTAGGAATGTGCATTGATTATCTTTTCTGTTTGTCTTTATGTACAGAGTATTTTCTCTACAGATGTCTATACACTAATATGGAATCCCAGATAAGTAATAGATTCTGTAACTGACCCCAGTATTCACTGTCTCATATGTACAGAGTATTTTCTATACAGATGTCTATACACTGATATGGAATCCCTGATAAGTAATGATTCTGTAACTGACCCCAGTATTCACTGTCTCTATGTACAGAGTATTTCTTATACAGATGTCTATACACACGATATGGAATCCCTGATAAGTAAAGATTCTGTAACTGACCCCAGTATTCACTGTCTCTATGTACAGAGTATTTTCTATACAGATGTCTATACACCGATATGGAATCCCTGATAAGTAAAAGATTCTGTAACTGACCCAGTATTCACTGTCTCTATGTACAGAGTATTTTCTATACTATATGTCTATACACCATATGGAATCCCTGATAAGTAATAGATTCTGTAACTGACCCCAGTATTCACTGTCTCTATGTACAGAGTATTTTCTATAAATGTCTATACACCGATAGGAATCCCTGATAAGTAATAGATTCTGTAACTGACCCAGTGTACGTATCATGTCTCTATGTACAGAGTATTTTCTATATATCTACATTTCAAGTCCAGTGATCTAATTGAATACAACAGTATAATTTTCTATATAGATGTCTATACACCAATATGGAATCCCTGATAAGTAATAGATTCTGTAACTGACCCCAGTATTCACTGTCTCTATGTACAGGTATTTTCATATAGATGTATACACCGATATGGAATCCCTGATAAGTAATAATTCGTAACTGACCCAGTATTCACTGTCTCTATGTACAGAGTATTTCTATACAGATGTCTATACCGTATGGAATCCCTGATAGTAATAGATTCTGTAACTGACCCCAGTATTCACTGTCTCTATGTACAGAGTATTTTCTATATCAGATGTCTATACACCGATATGGAATCCCTGATAAGTAATAGATCTGTAACTGACCCCAGTATTCACTGTCTCTATGTACAGAGTATTTTCTATATAGATGTCTGTAACCAATATGGATCCCTGATAAGTAAAAGAATCTGTAACTGACCCCGTATTCACTGTCTCATGTACAGAGTATTTTCTATACAGATGTCTATCACTGATGTGGAATCCCTGATAAGTAATAGATTCTGTAACTGACCCCAGTATTCACTGTCTCTATGTACAGAGTATTTTCTATACAGATGTCATACACCATATGGAATCCTGATAAGTAATAGATTCTGTAACTGACCCCAGTGTTCACTGTCTCTATGTACAGAGTATTTTCTATATATACTGTATGTCTATACACCAATATGGAATCCCTGATAAGTAATAGATTCTGTAACTGACCTCCAGTATTTACTGTATCTATGTACAGAGTATTTTCTATACAGATGTCTATACACCGATATGGAATCCCTGATAAGTAATAGATTCTGTAACTGACCCCAGTATTCACTGTCTCTATGTACAGAGTATTTTCTATACAGATGTCTATACACCAATATGGAATCCCTGATAAGTAATAGATTCTGTAACTGACCCCAATATTCACTGTCTCTATGTACAGAGTATTTTCTATACAGATGTCTATACACCAATATGGAATCCCTGATAAGTAATAGATTCTGTAACTGACCCCAGTATTCACTGTCTCTATGTACAGAGTATTTTCTATACAGATGTCTATACACCGATATGGAATCCCTGATAAGTAATAGATTCTGTAACTGACCCCAGTATTCACTGTCTCTATGTACAGAGTATTTTCTACACAGATGTCTATACACCATTATGGAAGCCCCAGTGGTTTATTGTTCAAGCAGCATGAGTTACGCAAAGAACAGCCTTCCAGGAACAATACTAAATAGTTAATTTTACTGTGTTTTGTTGCTTCCATTTTATATATGATCTCTGGTGGGATAGTGGCTTAATGCTTTGTTTTTAGAAATACAGAGCACATGAGGTTGCAGGTTCAATTCCCCTGACTTTCCTTTTTTGTTTGAAAAGCAAAGAAATATATAATTATCAGGGAAAGGAATGTTGCATTAAGTTTGCAGACACAATACTGAATTTCCTATTCTGTGTCAGAGTTAGGATACATGAGCTGGTTTCCTGCAAACACTATCACAAGTAAATACCTTTCCCTGCTGTGCTGAAGGTAATTAGGAAATTCACCATACTTCTTGGTATAAAGGGTGCTGTAGGAATAATAGTAAGCTGTCATGTGTGGATGTATTTCCTGTAGGATCCCAAGCATCCAGTGGAAAATCTCTTGATCGATGGCCCTTTCCACCCTTGGCTGTGCTGCCCACAGGACCGGAGTCGGCAGCTGAAAGTGGAACTTCAGCTAGAGAAGGCCAGTCACATACGCTACATTGACATAGGTAATAATGTTCGTTAATATGGAATTCAAACCCCCTTCATTTCCCTTCTCCCATTAGCAGTACCAACCTAACTGCAAAGTTCTCGTCTCTGGTTATTTCTTAATTGGGAGACTTTAGGTGCGTTTAAGGAAAAATATAAAGTACCTGTGGCAGGATTGATTGTTCCTACCATTCAATATAATTTTTCTGAGAAGCACCAGCAGGCACAGTTTTAATTTTCCAGGTTAGTGTCCTGGACTTTCCTGTATTAAATAAAAAATTGGTCTGAAGCACTGAGTAAGCCTGGCGGAAGCAGTTTTCTTGCTGATGCTCCTCAGCGCAGACCTGCCCTATTTCTATCCATCGCATCAGTGTTTAATTCCTACACTGGTCGGCGGAGGCTCATTTAGGCTACGCCCATGGAATGCGGATGGTATGACAAATGTAATGACCAAGAAGTCTTATTGGTTTAAAGTCAATTTGAGTAAAAACAAGAAAGTACAGATAATAAGAGCTCTGAATAGGGGTAAAGGTGCCCGTACACTTAAATCCCGAATCTGACAGGTATCTGCAATGGGTAGGGGCTGAAAACGATAAGCTACTGCCATCAGTCGTTAAGGACGGAATATTTCCATTGGTCGCTATTGCATCCCTCTGCTGTAGTACGGTGGGCACCATGTCTTTGTAATGATAACCATAATTACCTTTTCTCTTGTAATTTATTGAGATGAAAGAATCCCACTCAAAACGAATTGGAACAGATAAAACGTTCTAATTACAATTAGTAATTTACAGTAAAATGGCGGAAGAGATGGGCAGGTCCTTAATTTCCCACCCTTAGATTTGACTATACCATTTAATGTTCAGAATCTTCATATGCTATTTTTACTTTTAAAGGAAACAGTGGCTCTGCTTTTCTGCAGATTGACGTGGGTCGATCTAGTTGGCCTTTGGACAGGGCCTACATTACACTGCTCCCTACCAACACACTAATGAGCCCTGCAGACTCCAAGCTGGGAAAGAACCGGAATGGAGTTAAGATGTTTAAGGAAGGTAAGAAAGGAACGGCTTTTAACAAGGAATTTTACTTTGGCTAATCATCTTTTCTAAATAGGTAATCTTATTATGAAAATGGCTCCACCACTGTCAACCTGTTTTTGAGACCTAAGTTTATTGATTATGTTCCAGAGTATCAAAAACCTGTGCACAGTTTATTACACCACATCTGCTGCAATACCATAGCTTAAGTTCTAACCCCTGAAAAAATTCAAGATCCGTCCTTCTAACACTGCTCTAATAATCCTAAATACTCCTGTATGTACTAAATAGAGTCCTGTGGGGGTACTACATAATTAAAATTAGACAAGAGGAAGTTAAGATTACTATGGACGCTGTAGTTTTATTAAAGGGAAAGAACTGTCCCTAACCATCTAATTTCCCCATATTAATTAGATTCGAGATAACAAAAAAATAAGTTCCAAAACTCTGTAGCCCTCCAGCATGGGTCTGCCTCCTCTGTTCTCGCCATGCTAACCCATGTGCACGTGTGTTTATGTAAAACATGTTGCAGGTGCAGCCAGGACGGGGAGACAGCTGCAGGGCTGCAGAACTTTTACTCTTATTTGTGCTTCTAATGTAACTGGGAAGATAGGCGATTTGCTTCTCTCTGCAATCGGTAGTGTTTTCTGCCCAGTGGATCCACATTCCATTTCTACATAGAACAGCATGAATTGGACTGCAGTAATAAGGAATAATAAATGTGTACCCTGTGGGAGAAGGCCCTTTAAGAACAAATAAACATTTAAATTCTTCATAATCTGAATACATTCCCTCCCAAGAACACCAATAAACTGTAAATTGCCACTCAAGTAAATGGCATTAAAGTAAATGTAATCCCCTGTAGAACTGCACAAGATAACCGTGTGCATGTGCAGTGTCTGATCACATTTCCTGTCTTCAGTCACATGTACCCCTGCTACATGGGGACTGTAAAATGATTGGCTAGAGACTTCTAGGAGGTGTGGCCTGCTGTAACATGCAGTAGCTTACAACTGGGCATGTGCAAAGCAAAACAATTGTCAGTGTCATGTTGTATGTTAGAAAAGTAAATTTCCCAGAACCCATATGTCTGTGAGACACATTACTGCTTTTATAACAACTGCCATCAGTGTTGTTCTGAGGCTTTAGTTGTCCATTTAAGATTTCCCATCCCTTGAGCGTGTAGTTAGGAATGTGGGTAGTTATATCATAAAGCATAACTCTCTCCTTATATTCTCCTTTCTGGCCCAGGGGACTTCCTAGCAGAGGTGAGTGCTGAAAAGTGGGATCGAGTACGGATTTGCTGTAGCCAGCCCTTCAATAAAAAGGATTTATTTGGTTTATCATTCATACGCCTAAGATCTCCACTGGACGATGAATATCAGGACAGGAAGACAGCACTGCACAGCCCTCAGGTAATGGGTGTTAAACATAATTATGACTTTTATTTCCTTTAAATAAAATACATAAATATATATAATATATAAATAAAAATGTATTGTTTTATCTGCAGATGTTTAGCTAACGTCCAATGGCTTGTCTACAATGGTTTAAACAATAGGAACCCCCCAAGCCATTGATACCCATGTGCCACTCGTGACTCAGTCTGAATATAGTTAGATTGACAGTCTTAGCACAGGACCGAGCAGGGCTATAGGTAGTGTACAGTGAGCTGTTATGTCTCATTCACGTCTTGGTTTTTGTACCTGAGGTTTCTATGTAGTCCAGCCGCTGCTTATAATGTAAGGCTAAATATAAAGGGGAACTGTTTTCTCTATTTAAAAGAACACAAACTATCTAAATTTATGGCATCAAAAGGGGTGGTACTTCCACTGGGATATTACCAGCATCATTGCTCTACTCCCTTGTATCCTGCTGTATCATTAACCCCACCCACAAACTTCTTTATCCAATTTAGAGCTAGCTACAAGCCTGAAAAAAAGTTTTTCTCTCCTTGTCCATAGGAAAATGAAAGAAGGACAGAGAATAATTTCAAGCCTGTAACTAGCTTTAGAAAAGATTGTTATCACAAATGCTGTCTTTCTTTCATGCTGTGGCAGATGCAGCATGGGGGGACAATGCAGACTAGGAAGTGAAACTTTTACATTTTATATCCTTTGATCCACAGCAGCTAGATACCTCATCCTAGGCTTGTTTGAAAGGTATCAGATAGCTCTTGTATGAAGTTCCCCATGTGCAGTAGTTTAGATATGAAGTAGTTTAGATCTGCCTCTAACGATCTCCATTCATATGTTTTCTCGTCCAGAATAAAGATCCCCAAGAAAACGGCCCTCCTGCCTTGGAGACCTCCTGCCTTTCCCTCCAGAGGATGGCAACTAAATGTGCAAAAATTAAAACCGAGTAAGAGATAATTGTATCCCTGTGCCAATACACAGAATGATAATGTTTAGTTCAAAGCACTTTATTGAACTATTACATTGAAAATACTTATGTACAAATGTATTTAAAAGGAGATAAAGCCTTTGAAAAAGAGAATATGTATTTTCTGTCAAAAAACAGATTCAATAAAAGTTCGTATAACAACAGAACTTATTTAACATTTGAAAGCTAACATCTGATTGGTTGGGGCAAAATGAGCACCATTTTAAACGATAAGAACTTTTATTGAATAACCCTGACTGTATTTCTATGTAAAATGCTTTATATTACTGCCAATATTTCCACGTAGTCCTTCTAACATACTGTCCATAGCATGTATCTTAGAGTTATAAGCCTTGGGGAATTTGCATTGTTACACTTTATTTTTTAGTAGTACAGTCTATGGTGTGAGCCTCCTACAAGAAATGACCAGAACTTAATTTATTATTAGACCTTAGTTCTCCTTTAAATGTAGAATTTTTATCTGGAACTGAGCAGACTGGATCCTGTCCTTTATTAAATGAAATAATGTTCGGCCATTTCTCCTTTTTAATAGAAATCAGACAGAGGAAGAGATCACGAAAATCCCCCAGCCATGGTTGGCCCCTTCACCTCCCACTGGAAACACAGTTTGTCTTAGCCGAGCCAATCGTATGGTCCAAGCTGCCAAGTCCCGCAAGCGCTGCTATGCGAACGCCTCCCCTGGGGGATTTCCTGTACCCAGTGTATTAATGGAAAAGGGCAACACGCAGGAAGGAGAGACTGTTCTGAGCCCAGGTAAATGCCAAACATGTCTAACAAACGGATGAGCTGGTGATAAAAGGGGAGAACCCCTATAATTTATTCAGACATAAAGCAATCCAACGTTTCAGGGGATTGCTTTATGCATGTGCAGAGGAGGCAACAGGGGAAGCAGCATTCAGTCATTGGTTGTGATGTCAGTAGTCACATCCTTGATTGACTGCATGGAGGGAGGAGCCAGCTTACTCTGCCAGAATGGTGACAATAATTATCCTTAAAGGGTAACTGTGGTCTCCAATTCTTCCAAACTAATAAGGATTATGTAACAAGCCATCCATCACACCTTCAAAATAAAACCTAAATCACATCTCTAGATAAAATGTGTGAGAAGTTATTGCTGGAAAGGTTCAGCAATATTACTTCCTGCTTGAACACTTCCTGTTTTCAGCCATGTGACCAGCTTGCCTGCATTAATAGGCTCCCCTTCTCAACTGTCAATTTTTTCCCCCCAGGTACTTCCTGATTTCCCCAGCATTAAGTCTTTACTGAGTATGCTTCTCCCCCAGGGCAGAGGGGCTAGCAGAGGTCAGGTGATGTCATTCAACCTACTGGAGGCAGGAAGTTTGAACATTCACCTTGATATCATTTCTCACAGGGTTAAGCCAGAGATGTGATTGTAGGCTCATTATAAAGGAAATACTGCAGGTTTTCATTTAACCCTAACTTGTTTAGAGACCACAGTTGCCCTTTATATATCTGTTTAGTAATACAACTTATAATTGGGCAGCACAGTGGTTCAGTGTTAAGCGCTGATACCTGGCAATCCGGAAACCACCCTTGGACATATCTGCAAAAAGTTTGTGTATTCTCCCCGTGCCTGCGTGGGTTTCCTCCGGGCACTCCAGTTTCCCCCACAATCATAAACACATACTGATAGGTTGTATGTGTCAAATAAATGTGCTTAGATTGTAAGCTCTTCGGGGCAGGGTCTGATGTGAATGTATACATGTAATTGTAAAGCACTACGGAAGATGTTGGCGCTATATAAATCCACAATAATAATGTGCTGTATGTATCAGTTGGGGTTGGGGGACATGCCCTAACCATATCTGTGTAGTGCAGCTATTTAGGCGCACAAGGTTGTTATGCGTTACAATTCTCTTACTTGCCCTTCTCATCACTTCCCACAGGATCTTCCTCTGATATCACCAAGACTCCACCTACACCCAGACAGGAGTCCAGAAGGCCGAAGGGTAGGAGGAGACTAAGAATGGAGGGCCCCACTGGGAGGTACTTGGCTTATTCTAATGCAATCATAACATTTTCCCTGTTACCTATAATAATGAAAACATAGCATTGATTCAGCACTGGTTAAGCTCAGGATGTTTTTTTCACTAATACACATCAGGCTCTAGGGGGCACTGTGTTCCATCTTTGTTCACATGGATTTCTGTTAGGTGCTTACAGTGATGTGTAAATTAGTGGGATTAGTGCCCACTATTAGAAAGTAGATACTAAAGTTAAACTTTATTTGCAGCAGCCTGTAAATCCTCATTTTCCCATGTGACTGGTAGCACTTTTCCTCTAAGTAGACTTATAATGTAATATTCTAATAATGTCCCTATCATGGGAAATGGGAAGAAACCAGCAACACAGTGTCGATTCACAATTAGATTGTAACTGTAAAGGATAGGTATCACCGGTCTCTCTTCCTGTTCCCCATGGTGCACTGCAGCTGGTGCAATAATTCCCAGTAAATGTTACATTTATACCCATGGAGAATCATGGGAAGAAGAGGATTTACAGGGATGTAGGTTCAGATTTACTCTTGATCAAGTGAGGGAATAATCTAATCATTTCTTATCTGAGGGCCACAGCTAATCTACACAGGTTTTGCAGTATGGTAACTCCTCAGACCAGGACCACACGGGTGTGTAAACATTTTTATTTTTGGGGGAAGAACACAGGCTTCATTACAAGGAAGACCATCTCAGACGAGAAGGGGTAACGGGCATCCCACATTACGGACACCATCCAACTCCGGTCAAGACTGCGGGAAATGCCCTATCTGTGCAGGTGAGAGCGTGTTTAAAATAAAATCAAAATAATCTGGGAACAGTGAAGAAATAATGTATTACATGACTAACGGAGTTCTAACTTAAAGGGCAAGTCTACCCTTGTAGATGGGTAATCCATCCAAAACTGCAATAGTTAAAATCTGAGAGATTTAAGACTAACTTGAAATGCTGGTTGTAGGGGCCTAGGCGCACCAGGCTTATTAGAAGTTTAACAGGTGCAGTTCTCCAGGGTCCTCTATCTTGGGACCACATATAATACAAATATCCAAAAAATGATAGGAAGATGCACACTACATATATTTGCTAAATGCTTTTATTCGTGAATGAGACACAACGTTTCAGGGAACACTATGTCCCCTTCATCAGGTGTGTCTCCTTCATCAGGTGTAACTTAAAATGCTGCCTGATCTGTTACCGCTCTTTCTGCTCCCTGTCTCTTCTAGTTAGCATCTGTCAGTCATGGATGTAGCAGATGACATCACAGCCAATGACTGAATGTTATTCCCCTAGCTGTCTCCTCTGACCAGGTCTAAGCTTGTAAAAGAGCTTGGAGCGGAGGTGAAAACTTTTTGAGATGCAGAGAGAAGGGGTGATGATGATTTTACTGTATAACAGATTAGCCCTATGTCTGCCAGCTTTGTAACTGATGTAGTTTTGGGAGAGGGGGTTAATCTATATATAATTTTCATTCTCATTTGAGGGGTGAACATGCCCTTTGTGATAATTCCTGTGTAAGTTGCAATAACTGCCCTTCACCAGTAGATGCTGATCTTGCTTTCTCAAGCCTCTTTCTGTATCGCTGACACCTGGTTCCTTTCATTTCCCTCCCTGGTTATTCATTGATAGAGCCTGTCTATCCATATTCTACCCCTTTCAGTTCATCTCGTTTTATTTCCCCCCCAGGGTATTTCCATATTGACTACCTACCCATCCACGCTTCAACCTGTGGAGAAGAACTTTCCCCCCAAGTTGTTACACTGTTGTTTTCTTCAGATGATGATGATTCTGATGACACCACTTTGGTCCCTGTCGTTCCTCCCCAAATCGAGTCCTTGGTTACGTGTCCCATATGTGAATTACGCTTCCGTAGCACAGAGATAGAGTTTCACGCCAACACGTGTGGGGAGTAGGACTGTACACGTGTGGCCATGTTCCCCTCGCTAGGAGATAACGTGAAGTGGAATCTGCCTCATAGGAACATTTTCTGCATCGCAGTGGTAAAATGATCAGCGGATATCTTTACTGTTTCCACAGGCGGTGTTGGTCCTAAGAACCTTACAGATCAAATGCACCGTACTGAACAAAGTCTCTGAACATGGCAACTGTACACACAAAGACTTAGAAATAGCACAATAGCGCAATCGATGCAAAAAAAAAATAGCGATGTTTATTGCACTTGTTTTTTTGCACCAAAATGAAAGCCTTTTCTATTGCGGTTTTAAAGCCGTGCAAAAGATCGCAACTTGCCGCTCACATTCACATGATGCGATAACTGTAGCAAGTGGTCATTACATCGCGGGAATAAGTGCAGGTCAATTGCAACAGGGGAATTTATTGCATCTCTCCCAAAGGGTTTGCTTATCCCTGTGATTATTTTTTCTCCTCAATACTCAGCGCAGGACAAGCTGAGCCCTATGAGGTATCCAGTGTTTTTATTGTCCTCGTACCGTGACTTTATGTCTCTCTCCATACATCATCATCTTCATATCCGTGTTTGCCGATTCTCACACGCAGATCAGGTCCTTTATGCACGGAATCTGGAATCTCTGGAATCTATCATTCTTTTTAAAAAACAGACATGTTATCGTAGGAACATCTACAGTAACATCTGTCCATGTACGGCTTCTGTAATATCACTTCCAGACTCAAATCACCTTTGTGGCGTAACTTGTCCTTGAAATTATTTTACAAAGGCTTTCTATATAAAACTACTTTGTCCAAGACAGTCATATTTCAGTGGCAGTGTTTTATCTTCCAGACAGGAGACAACTAACTGCTTATAGTGTGGTTGTACTGGGTTACTGACCTGCATTAACACTTTGACAAACCGAAAAGCATCTTAATTCTCTGCTACCCGACTCCTCTCGAACCACTGCACTGATGCTGCTTACTGATCTCTGTATAATTGAGAATAAATATCCAGTGCTTCTTACACACAATGGTGAAATCTTTTTATAGAGACTACAGATAGACAAATGATTTTCAAATCAAACATTATAATCATATTGATAAAATTTACATGACCACCAAACACTGATGCCTTGCAGCGCTGAAGTCCTAAGTTTGATTCCACCCTTGGACACACCTGCAAGGAGTTTGTATGTTCTCCCTGTGCTTGCGTGGGTTTCCTCCGGGCACTCCGGTTTCCCCCACAATCATAAAGACATACTGATAGGTTGTATGTGTCAAATAAATGTGCTTAGATTGTAAGCTCTTCGGGGCAGGGCCTGATGTGAATGAATACATGTAATTGTAAAGCGCTACGGAAGATGTTGGCGCTATATAAATCCACAATAATAATAACAATGAATGTGGACAGGTGGCCTATAATGAACATTAGATAGTTAATGACATTATTGAGTGATGAAGTAGCTGCTTTGTTTATTGGCGAATGGGGAATACAAAAATATTTTATAGTTTTAGGGTTCGTGCACACCAAACGCGTTTTCATTCTAGTTGTATGGAATTTTGGGAATGCGTGCATTTTACACTACAATGCATTACATTACAATACTGGTCTGTCTAGGGAAGCAGAGAAACCCAAAAAAAGACATTTTGAGATGCTCCGTTAGGTGGCTGAACTATTACTGTCTGTCTGTGCAGCATGTCTGTAATTTATGACACGTGATGACTTTAAGGGCATGTCCACCCCCAAAACTATAATCCCCCCCCACTACTGGCCCCACCGTGTAGTGTAATAAAATCCTTACCTAACATCCCAGCTCCATATGGTTCTCCTGTAGTCCCCCCCCAAAGTCCCAAAAACTGCCCACCAGGAGGATAGCAGATTCCATATAGGACTCTGCCTCCTGTCTCTCCTTCGGGAGAAATTTAGCATGCGCACTGCAGGCCTCCCCCTCTCCCACCCGATTTGGTCTCCCTCCCCCTAGCTCCAATAGGTATTGGTCCCCCAGCCCCAACCGCAATAACCTTATATACAGAAACTCCCCTGATAGTTACTTACCTTGCCTCTCTCCTCTGCCATTCTAAGCAGCCGCATCCATGATTGGCTGCCTCTCAGCCAATCACAGACGCGGCTGCCGGTCCCACCCCCTGCTTGCAGTTCTGTGCAAGCAGAGGCCCGGGATTGTGCGGCGGGGGAAAGAGGGAAGGTAAGTAACTATCGGGGGAGTTTCTGGAAATAAGGTTATTGCGCTTGGGGCTGGGGGACCAATACCTATAAAATATCAAAAGTGGTTGGAAAGGGTGGACATGCCCTTTAACCCTTTCACTGCCAGGAGAATTTCATTTTTTTTTTTTGCGTTAACTGCCAGAAGAATTTTCAGGATTTTGCCCTCAATCGCTTTAGACTAATTTTACAGTAGGAAACCTTGCAGTAAATCAGGAATATTATACATTGTTTTTTTCAGCACAAAGTGTACTTTAACATGGTAACAAAATTTTGTAACTTTTCTGGAAATTTTACTGGAATTATGGGTAAAATATGTAAAAAAAATGAAAAATTTGCAAATTTTCATGGATTTTTCCCATTTTTATTTATAGTTATCTTAAGGTTACGCACAAAAATCTTACTGTTTCTAAAAGCTCAGATACTCCCGAGTACAACGATACCAGATATATGTAGGTACCCGACTTTTCCTGTACAGGAGACCCCCCCAAACTAAAACTGCACCTCCTAGAATATTACACCAAATTAAAATGTATAACCACTACTGACAGTTATCATAGAATATCTACCAAATTAACTATAATATCCCCACAAGTGAGATTGTAATGTATAACCACTACTGACAGTTATCATAGAATATCTACCAAATTAACTATAATATCCCCACAAGTGAGATTGTAATGTATAACCACTACTGACAGTTAACATAGAATATCTACCAAATTAACTATAATATCCCCACAAGTGAGATATTTTTAGAAACTACATACCCGCAGGATTTTATGAGTGAGGTTAGTTTCGATCAAAATGCAGATACCCGGACGCAGCTCTTCATCCAATTGTAAGTTATTTTCTCACATTTTCCTTTTTTTCCTCAACTGTAAAATCAGAGACAAAATCAAATGCGAATTTCAGCTAAAAACTGTGGAGGAAAGTTCAAACGCATCTCAAATATGAAAGCCTAACCCCTCCCGAATAAAACGGTATGCCACATTCATGGGTGTACCCAGAGACATGGCTACCAACTAACCCAGAGCATGACCAGTGCCAAATGTCAGTAGCAGCAAAAAAAAAAATTAGCCAGTTTTGTATTTGAACAGTCTGCAGTTTTTCCACAAAACACCCCCCTAACTCAGAAATACCCCCCACAAACTATATATTCTGAAATCTACACACCTTCAGCTATGTAACGCTGCAGTTCGTTTATTCATACCATCAATGGTGTGGGCGCAGTTCTTCGTAGAAGTTCGCACTTTTACCAGATTTTCAAAAAAAATTAACATCAAACAACATTCAAAAAGGTAGAAATCATGCCAAAACCTCATGGTTTGGAATGTTACCAAATATCAATCTCCTAAATGTCCTGAATCAAACGGTATGCCATATGTGGGGTTACACACGCAGACGTGGAAGCGAATATCCACGAAGTGAGACAATGCACGATGGCTCACAATAAGTGAAAATATTTAGCCAACTCCGAATTTGAACAGTCTGCAGTTTTTTCCACAAAACACCCCCATAACTTAGAAATAACCCCAACAAACTATATATTCCTGAAATGTACACACCTTCAGCTATGTAACACTGTAGTTTGTTTATTCATACCATCAATGGTGTGGGCGCAGTTCTTCGTAGAAGTTCACACTTTTCTGAAAAAATGAACAAAAAACAACTTCAAAAGGTAGGAATCATGCAAAAACCTCATGGAATGTAAAAAAAGGTTACTAAATATCAATCTCCCAAATGTCTTGAATCAAACGGTATGCCATATGTGTGGTTCCACATGCGGACGTGGAAGCGAAAAGCCACAAAGTGAAACAATGCACGGTGGCTCAGAAACCGCAAAAATATTTAGCCAACTCTGAATTTGAACAGGCTGCAGTTTTTCCCCACAAAACAACCCCCACAAACCATATATTTCTCAAATCTACACACCTTTATCTACGTAATTCTGTAGTTTGTTCATTCATACCATCAATGGTGTGGGGGCGTAGTTCTTCGTAGAAGTTCACCGTTTTAGCAGATTTTTTAAAAAATTTGAAAAGAAACACTCTCAAAAGGTAGAAATCATGCCAAAATCCCAAGTAATGTAATAAAAAGTTACCAAATATCAATCTCCCAAATGTCCTGAATCAAACGGTATGCCCTATGTATGGTTACAAAAGGTAGAAACCATGCCAAAATCCCAAGTAATGTAAAAAAAGTTACCAAATATCAATCTCCCAAATGTCCTGAATCAAACGGTATGCCCTATGTATGGTTACACACACAGACGTGGAATCAACTAGCCACAAAGTGAGCCAATGAACAGTGGCCCAATTACAGCAACTTTTCGGGTTTGTCAGACTAAACACCCCTCTATATTAGAAATACCCCCCAAAACTATATATTCTTGGACTCTACACACCTTCAGCTACACAATGGTGTGATTCCTTTATGCATACCACCAATGGTCTGGGCGCAGTTTTGTGTAAAATTTCGCTTTCTTACCAGATTTTCAGGAAAAATTTATAAAAATACAATTCAAAGTTAAAAATCATGGCAAATTTCCATGTCATGTAAAAAAAATGATCAATTATCAATCTTCCAAATGCTCTGAATCTAACGGTTAGCCATATGTGTGGGTTTACACAGAAACGGGGCCACCAACTAGCTCAAATGGGACGCATGCACAAGTGTAATTACAAGAAAAAAAATCAAAGTGCTCTGTAATTTCAAATTGCCCCAAAACTTGGAAATGCCCCCCACAAATAAAACCCCCGACTAAATATCAATCTCCCACATGTTCTGAATCAAACGGTATGCCATATGCACACAGAGACGTGGCCACCAACTAGCTCAAATGGGACGCATGCACAAATGAAATTACAAGAAAAAAGTCAAAGTGCTCTGTAATTTGAACAGCCTACCCTAATTCTAAGGAAACAGTCCCGAAACATGGAAATTCCCCCCACAAACTATATATTTTTGGAATCTACACACCTTCAGCTACGTTACGGTGCCATGCTTTCATACATACATGAAGAATTCCAGACCCAGTGATCCAAAGAACTCTGTGTTTTTAGGAGGTTTTGTGAAAAAAAAAATAAGAAATTCTTGAAATCCTACCTAAACCCACTTGTCAAGCAAAAAAATCCAATAAATAGCAATCTCCCACATGTCCTGAATCAAACGGTGTGCTATTTGCGTGGGTGCAAACAGAGATGAGGCCACAACTAGCACAAATGGGACGCATGTAGAAGTGCAGTTACAAGAAAAAAATTACAAAACGCCACAATCCACCCCCCACACACACACACTCCCCCTTTTAGTGGTATTTTAGTGAAAACCGGTTAGTACGGAGAATCACACACGTTTTTGCACACTTTACTGATCCTAAAAATTCAATACGGTCTTTTTTTTTTTACCTCTGCAAAATGTCCTTATAAAATAGGCTTAGTTTCCCTTGAAACTTTGCTAAGTAGCAAAGACTTAGAAAAAATCCTATTTGTGAATGGAACTTTGAGTACCATTCACAAAAAGTATAGTAAAGCTGTCACACTGACAGCTTTACTATACCAGGTACTGCACTGTGATCTGAATGGAGATAGTACCTCCACTAGACCACCAGGGGCAGCCTCCTACCTCTCTATGGGAAGACCCCGGTGAAGGAGGAGACACCGGGGTCTCCCTTTGCGGAAAAAGAAGACTCCACGTGGGACCGGCTTCCTCCCTATACGGTTACGGCAGAAAGATACCGTATCTCCCGATCCCCCCCCTCAGATTTGGACACAACTATATTCCCGATCTGTGGCAGTTTGCATTTCCTGCACAGATCGTGAATAAACGATCTGTGGCAGGTAAAGGGTTAATGGTTAAAGCATTTGGATTTATTATTGCGTTTAGTTGTTTACCTCTTCCTCAATAAAAGTTAGTTTTATGGATGTAAAAACAAAAAAGACATACCCCAACCTCACATGGGTACACACACACATACACTGACCTGCCCTTCTATTCCTGTGGCAGTCTTACTTAAAGGGTAACTAAAATCAAAAAAGCTCATTTTGATTTATTCTCAATAAAATATAGTTTAATGGTTGTAAACACAAAAAAGACATACTCCCTCAACCAGACCCAGGTGCACACACCTACTGACCTACCCTTCCATTTTCATGGCTGCTATATTTAAAGGGTAACTATAGTAAAAAAAAAATATATATATATTTTGAATAATCATCAACAAAGTTTGTTTTTATATCCCCCGACTCGACACAGGTACACACACCTACTGATCTACTTATCCATTACTGTTGCAGCCATAACTCAAGGGTAACTTAAGTAAAAAAAAATTTTTGATCAATAATCAAAAAAGTTTGTTTTTTTAACTTCCAACCTGATCCAGGTACACACGCCTACTCACCTACCCTTCAATTTTCATATCAGCCATATTTAAAGGGTAACTGTAGTCAAAAAACATTTTTGACTAATCCTCAAAAAAGTTTGCTTTTTTAACTTCCAACCTGATCTAGGTACACACACCTACTGATCTACTTATCCATTACTGTGGCAGCCATACTTAAAGGGTAATTAATTAAAAAACTAATTTTGAAAAATAATTTCAAAAGTTTTTTTTTTTACTTCCACACCTACTGACTTACCCTTCCATTTACATGGCAGCCATATTTAAAGGGTAACTAAAGTCAAACTTTTTTTGACTAATCACCAAACAAAGTTTTTGTTTTTTTTTAACCCCTAACCCGATACAGGTACACACACCTACTGATCTACTTAGCGATTACTGTGGCAGCCATACTTTAAGGGTAACTAAAGTAAAAAAAACTAATTTTGATCAATAATAAAAAAACTTTGTTTTTTTAACCCCCACGTGGCACAGGTACACACACCTACAGACCTACCCCTCCATTACTGTTGCAGTCATACTTAAAGGGTAACTAAGGTCAATAAAAAAATTTTGACGAATCATCAAAAAAGTTAGTTTTTTTTAACTTCAAACCTGATCCAGGTACACACGCCTACTCACCTACCCTTCCATTACATGGCAGCCATATTTAAAGGGTAACTATAGTAAAAAAAAGTTCTGTGTCCATATAAAGGTACAAGGACACAGACTGAGTTATTCAGGGAACTCTGGGTACCACTCATGTATTATAAGGGATAATGTATCCCTACTGTAAATTATAAGGATATTAGAAGTCACTGAGGAGTTCTGTGTCCATATAAAGGTACAAGGACACAGACTGAGTTATACAGGGAACTCTGGGTACCACTTATGTATTATAAGGGATAATGTATCCCCTACTGTAAATTATAAGGATATTAGACGTCACTGAGGAGTTCTGTGTCTATATAAAGGTACAAGGACACAGACTAAGTTATACAGGGAACTCTGGGTACCACTCATGTATTATAAGGGATAATGTATCCCCTACTGTAAATTATAAGGATATTAGAAGTCACTGAGTAGTTCTGTGTCCATATAAAGGTACAAGCACACAGGCTGAGTTATACAGGGAACTCTGGGTACCACTCATGTATTATAAGGGAAAATGTATTTCCTACTGTAAATTATAAAGATATTAGAAGTCACTGAGGAGTTCTGTGTCTATATAAAGGTACAAGGACACAGACTGGGTTATACAGGGAACTCTGGGTACCACTCATGTATTATAAGGGATAATGTATCCCCTACTGTAAATTATAAGGATATTAGAACTTAGTCACTGAGGAGTTCTGTGTCTATATAAAGGTACAAGGACACAGGCTGAGTTATACAGGGAACTCTGGGTACCACTCATGTATTATAAGGGATAATGTATCCTCTACTGTAAATTATAAGGATATTAGAACTCACTGAGGAGTTCTGTGTCTATATAAAGGTACAAGGACACAGACTGAGTTATACAGGGAACTCTGGGTACCACTCATGTATTATAAGGATAATGTATCCCCTACTGTAAATTATAAGGCTATTAGAAGTCACTGAGGAGTTCTGTGTCTATATAAAGATACAAGGACACAGACTGAGTTATACAAGGAACTCTGGGTACCACTCATGTATTATAAGGGAAAATGTATTTCCTACTGTAAATTATAAAGATATTAGAAGTCAATTTAGTGTTCTGTGACCTTCATACAGTGAAAGCACTCAGTGGAACTCTGTGACTTATATCCTTATAATTTACAGTAAGGTGTACATTATTCACTATATTATGAGAAAGAAGCCATTCAAACATGCCCTGGTCTGATTCTAACTAACTACTTTAATTGTTTTTTCTTGGGAGCGAATGGCCAAAAATATTTCCAATCCCAATAATGAATCAGCCCAATTTGTTTGGCCTAATTTGATCAGCGGGCTCCATACATGGGGTGATAATAATATTGCCGTGTCTATGACCACCATTAGTGTTGGAGACTGGTCATTGCACTTCCTGGGTAACCCAGCATACAGGACCATGTGTCCAATGCATTCTGCCATTACTGACCTGTTTCCTTAGCTGTACTTAGTGCTGCTCTGTACCTCAACATGATGGGAAGGAATATGGAGCTGTCACTGGGTCCCAGGGGACTCTGTGTTTTTCAATTATCTTCACACCTGTGACTGCCATGAACCATTGTTTATTACCCAGCAGGCTGTGTTTCCAGAAACACGTAACCGAGCCGTTTATTTACTTGGTATTAATTTCCATAGCCATGGGCAGGGGATACACAGATGGTACAGGTGGGCACGGTCTATATTTACCCCAACCATGGGTACACCCAAACTGCAGCCCTGCTATGACTTTTATACTAAACCCCCCAGCATCTTCCAGCAGATGCTTAACTACAACTTTCAGCGTTCCTTGGAAGTTAGAGCTTGCATATTGTAATATCCATAACATAAAGATACATGGAAAGTTTAGTGCAAATTCAGAAGCTTTCAGAAGGGAGTCCAAAGAGAGACCATAACATGCCCACCCATTGTGTAACTAAACCCCTAATAATGTCTGTTATGGTCGCAGTCCCTGGGTTGATTCAGTTGCTCAGTAAAGATCTGAGCATCTGTGACCCACCCAAAAGCCAATCAGTAAAAATGACTATTGGGAACATTCCAATGAAGGAGTGGTGCATCCAAGAAGGATAAACAATGGTGGAGGTGCACTCTGTCCAATTGTGGGTGCAGACGCCTTGTGGGTTCTTCCCTTTGGAACCAGTAGCTTTGCAGGAAAAAGGCAATAGAGGGTCGCACTCCAAGAAATTATAACAATTTTATTGTGATCCACACATCACGCGTCACAACGTTTCGGGGGAATACCCCCTTCTTCAGGTGATAAAGTGCAACTGTGCTCAGGGAAAATTTAAAGACTGTGACTCCATTTGGTCCCACCCACCAATCTGGGGGAACCAATAGCAGGTGTCTATGCAATCAGTACAATTTGTATCATACATAACTGTAATTAACCATATGTTATACATATCTAGTGTCACATTGTGTACAATAAAAAACAATCCTTAAATATGCTTGTGAAGGTTCTCATTCATCCAGGTCATGGTATATCTGTTGTATTCAATTAGATCAACTGGACTTGAAATGTAGTTCTTGAAGACGTTTCGCTAGTCATCCGACTGGCTTTCTCAATTCAGAATGACTGTGACAAGAATCTGTGGCAATTATGTACCCTGGAAAATCCCAATAGCATATCACAGCCAGGTGTTAAGGGTGTGATTAGATAGTGGCTAAGAGGTGTTATAGGAACGCCCAGAGTAAGGTGTTAAAACAGCATTGTACATGGCAGACAGTTGGTGTCGAACCCCCCCACCTCTATTTAGGCTTGGTTTCTTTATTTTCACATAAAATAATGTGAAAATAAAGAAATAATGTGGTTCAAGAGAGGTGTTAAGGAGGCCATTTATGTGAAAATAAAGAAACCAAGCCTAAATAGAGGTGGGGGGGTTCGACACCAACTGTCTGCCATGTACAATGCTGTTTAACACCTTATCTGGGCGTTCCTATAACACCTCTAGCCACTATCTAATCACACCCTTAACACCTGGCGTGATATGCTAATTGGGATTTTCCAGGGTACATAATTGCCACAGATTCTTGTACAAGTCATTCTGAATTGAGAAAGCCAGTCGGATGACTAGCGAAACGTCTTCAAGAACTACATTTCAAGTCCAGTTGATCTAATTGAATACAACAGATATAATCCTTAAATATACACACTATATATATGACTAAATAAATAAATAAGTATAATACTCATATATGTAAAATCCCTTGGGTAACCAAGTGTATAAAGTGCTGTTTAAGAACCCTGTCTTCCATCCTTGTCTCTAAAATCATCTGTGCTATATATTGGTATATATTGTTATAGCACAGATGATTTTAGAGACAAGGATGGAAGACAGGGTTCTTAAACAGCACTTTATTCGCACTTGATAAGCACTTTATACACTTGGTTACCCAAGGGATTTTACATATATGAGTATTATATATACTTGGAGTGCGACCCTCTATTGCCTTTTTCTTGCATCCAAGATGGAACCTGAAAGCAAAGTATGTGAAAATGAAGACACTATGTAAAATATTCTTGGATATGTAATATAGAGAAATCTTTTAAGTAATAATGATTTGTTCCCCTTTAATTTCTTTAAATCCGAGCGGTGTTGGGAACAGACCTGTTAATATTCCTACAGTCTTACAGACAAAATCTGATTATAAAGGAAACCTTCCCCATTTAAGCACCGGTTTCTAAACAATGTAGGTTCGTACCTGCTCAGGCAGCAAGGGGTTAAAATTACACGAAAGGGAGCAAATAAATTGCAATGGGAGACAAACACATTTAATTTCCCTGCCTGGGAAATCCACAGAGATTCTTTTCTTTCCATTATGAATCTGTCCAATCGCAGTTGTGATTACTCCCTTTAGAGACCCAATGTTAGAACAGGTGTGAGACTGGAAGTGACAACTTTCCCTTTATCTCTTACAGTATCATTCAATTAGGTATCAGCCGACAGCCTGACCCAGACAGAGATTTTATTCCATCTTTATCAAATCGGGATGTCATTACCCAGCATCCTGAGTGCAGCGAACGTGGCTAGAAATCGTCCATGGGTTAAGAAATCACCATTGTCTATTTAAATCTTTACAGGGTGGTCGTCATGGAAAACTTAACGGTAAGTGTCACCGTCTGGGACGCCCCTAATATTCCTTGTTTATGGTAAATGGTTATTACCAACTTGTTAATTGTCTGTACAATTCGTGGGAGTCCAGATCTGCCAACTCTGCAATAATAATTCTCTCAAAATGAATGGGACCCCCCCCCTCCCCAGGCCAATAGAAATTCCATCCACCTATCACCTGTCTGTTCCTCTGGGTTTTTAATCACAATCTGTAGATTTATTGTTGCCTTGAAATGATGATCGTTGTAGTTCTGTTGGGAATATTTGTGGGGTCGTCACTGTGGTGGAAAATGAACTTGGGAGGAAATCTGCGAATTATTGTGCGAACACACTAATACTCCCACCCAAACAGTAACAGGTGTCACTGTGAAAGGGAGAGAGCAAGCGTATAATTGGGACATCTTATATAGGCTAGACACACTTTCACAAAAGGGTACTATGCTTCTGTGAAGCATTAAGATACAAGACCTATTGCTCCTACAATTCCTAATTATACACACTGATTACTAAAATACGCATAGCAAAAGATTATTTTTCCCTAATATGAGCCAAGTAGAACTTTACATGTGTACCATAGGATTAAGTTCTTAGTCACTGATATCCTCTCATAGTTTTAGGTCCATCATTCTGACAGGTTAATTTGCCGTGAACTCTTGGTCAACCCCATTAGTCTTTAGTATGACTTTAATTCATACACAGCAGCTGTTACCATCAGTTTAAACTCTATAAAAATAAGACAGACCCCTTATAATAGCACCCATCGCTTTGTATTCCCCAGTATTATTAGCCAAACAGGCAATATGCAAGCACAACTTTAATGAGCAAAATTCATCACAAAAAACACAAATAAAGTGCGCATAGTGAATAAAACCTACTAAAACAATATATCAACATATCCTCAAGTGGGAAGAGTAGAACTGTACTGGAAATTACATCCGGGGTAAATACCCTAATGTCCACAGTCCAAGTGAATTATACACTCAAAAACTCTTCAATCGATACCAGACAGACCTCCGTGATATCACTATTTTACACTGGGACAGTAGTCCGAGAAGAGTGGTACTACCGTGCTATTATAAGGGGTCTTTCTTCTTTTTATAGTGTTTGAATTGTTACTACTTTCCCGTAGCAAGACCAAATATCCAAGATTGGAATGGTTAGTCGCTATACCCGAACCATGGACAGGTAGTAGCCTCTCCATACATGTATAGTGTTACCATTAGTTGCTGACTCTAACGCTAGACTAAAAGATTTTTGTTCTTAATTTATTGCTTAATACAAAATCTTCCCTTACAGTCACGATAGGAGGTCTGGAATTTTAATTTCCTGCGCCGTGTCCTGTTGTATCTTATTTTACAAGACAGACTTTTACCTGCTTTACCTAAGAAAAAACATCTTACACTGGGTCAGAATTCTGCCCCTCTTTTTACTTTGCCTTTGTCCTATAAATAAATTTACATTTTCACATGTCAGACATGAAATTTTCAGACAAAGGTGGATTATTTATCCCTAAGCAAATATACTGGTAAAAATGCATTGTAAATAACTAGTTCCATATCATATCACAATACAATGGATTACAAGCACCTCTGACCTGACCTTTATATAGCGAATAGCGTAATAAAGAAGGATATTATATTGTATAAGTCAATATAGAGCACACTTCAAGTCAGGAACCACACACACAACATGCTGCAAAGGGCCAGGATATGTAAACTGGAAAAATTGTATGTTTTTTTTAAATTGTCCATTACTGAAAACTATAATTCTTCCCAACTATCACTGGACCAATTTTTGTTGACCTGTCTCCTATTTCTTTAGATATCTAATCAGAAGATAAGATGCTTTAGCTGTCAATCAAGTACATAATAATAAACTTTTGCTGTTTGCAAGTTCTGGATTTTGCTATAACTGGAAGGGAAGAACTGTAACTGAATAAGGATTGGTGATAGTTGGGGAATTCCATCTATCAGTGCTAGATGATAGTGATTACTGAGCATGCTCAGTTTAAAAAAAAGTCAGGTCAGAGGAATGGAGTAGAAAGTTAAGAGAGGGAGGAGGATACTGAACCTGAGCAAAACAAGTACTGTGTTGATGGCAGGCAGCAAAACACCACACACCTCAGTAATTGCTACGTACATGTATTTAATAATAGGTTAAGATGAAGCAAAGTCATTTTTTCAGTATACACAATCTTTAACCCATTTATTCAGGAACACCACGTGATAACATTTCTGGGGATCGCAGCCACTCTTCGTTGTAGAGATCTGTGCATGTTTGACCCACCCAACAGCCAATCAGTAGAGATTACTGTTAGGAACATTCCAAGGTAGTGTGCATTCTGGGAAGAAGGAGCGTTACAGAACCTGAAATGACAGCTCACTAATGTCAACAACGGAACAGCAAGGGGTATAAATTCAACTGATTTTTCAAAATGTAGAATATGTAGAATAACAAGGTGTGCACAATATATGCTAAGAATTTAAAAAATAATTATATTTTCCACTAAACTTTCCCTTTAAGTCCCCAATTCCCTGTTGGCCTCTCGATATTGCAGCATGAATAGAGGCCATTTTTACGAGGACTTTATGGTTGACCACAGTTCCCCTTCAATGACCTTTTATGTAACTTAATAATAAAATTTATAACCATTCCTAGAAAATGGGCCAGGCCAATAAAAATATTTCCCATGCAGAAAACTCCCCGGTAAGAATTCTAACTTGTGATTGAAATTGCTCAGGATAAGTTGTTCAGTGGGGATATACAGTAACTGTGCACTGGGCAATCAGATCTAGTGACCCAGAAAGTAATCATGGCAGGAAGACCTGGTCAACTACATATCCAGAGACAGAAATGTCTGGTCTACATTTTCTAAAAACACCCCAGAAACAGCTGATATATCACTCACACATTAATACTTTATTTGCTTTCTCACCCCCCTCCTACCCTTTACCAGTGGTTACAGACATGCTTAGTGAGGTCTATCTAGAGAGAGAAGCTGCCCATCTAGCTAGTGTGTTACCCAGTGTCAAGAGGATGATGGGTGAATATGAAAGGGAAAGTAAATGTGATAAGATATTTCACAGTTCTATCATTGGTGAAAAGCCACTTAGACTGCAAGGCAGGACAAATGTGGTTTAAATCATGTTTGTCTTTTAAGCAGTTGAAGGTGTATGGTAATATTAAATGGGGAAGACAGACTATTGTTTTCATTACATGAGGTGCAATTTCAGTGTCTTAATGTTGCTGTTTCAATTGGAATTTAACAGCTATTTGGTTCCTGGGGAAAAAAGAAATAAAAGGGTGGCGTGAAAAACGAGAAATGTAATGATAACCATGAATGCAAATCCTTCTCTACATTCTTGTTATCAATGCTGCAGTGTCATTGTGGACAATACTAAGATAACATTCTTCACCAAAGAACTTACAATCTAATTTAAGCTAGGTACAAACACTGCCGATAAAACCCAAATACCGTTGATTTCCGACGATATCGGGGCTTTATCTGCAGTGCGTGTAGTCTTTCCCGAACGAGTGTGAGAGCCTCTCAGTCGTTCGGGAAAAACCGAAAATTTCCTTTGGCCGCGGTGGTCTCCCTATAGGGGGAGTCGGCCAGCTATCGTTTGTACCCGCAGTGATGCCAGTGTTCGGCTTGTATATTCTATTTCGTTCACTATTAGACCGTTTTTATTTGACTAAGTTTCATTCTTCCTGTTTGATTTCCCCCAGCAAGCCCACTGGAGGGAGATTGTCAACAAAAAGCTCAAGTTTCCCGTAAATCTCATCAACGCCATTCATGATGGGAGCCTCGTGCAAGTCCAACAGTTGCTGCAGGTCAGTGACGGGATCCTGCGTCAGTTGGATGACACAGAGGACCGATCATGGCGAGAGGCCCTCAACCTTGCTATCCGGACAGGGAACGAGGAGATCATGAAGACCCTGCTGCATTGTGTCAAGTTTGATTTCCGGCAGATCCATGAGGCCCTTTTGGTTGCAGTAGACACCAATCAACCCCACGTTGTCAAGATGTTATTGGACCGTCTGGATCAGGAGAAAGGCATTAAGATGGACATTAAATCCTTCTCTTTAGCCTTTTTTGACAACTCTATTGATAACTCTCGTTTTGCTCCTGGAGTGACCCCCCTCACCTTGGCTTGTGAGAAGGATCTCTATGAGATTGTGGAGATGTTAATGAAGAAGGGTCATGTTATCACAACTCCACACAAGATCTCCTGTTCATGCTTAGAGTGCAGCAATGGGCGCAAGTATGACCTCCTCAAATTCTCTTTGTCCCGCATCAACACCTATAAGGGCATGGCCAGCAGGGCTTACTTGTCCATAGCCAGTGAAGATGCCATGCTGAGGGCTTTCAAGCTTAGCAGAGAGCTGAAACGTCTGTCACGGAAGGAGCCTGAGTTTAAGGTCTGCTAAAGTATCGCTTTTCATATCTTTATTAATATTACACTTTATACCCTACCCATAATGTCTGTATAACAGTTACATAGTAACATAGTATTGGAGGTTGTATAATGACATACGTCCATCTAGTCCAACCTTTATATCCTACCCATAATGTCTGTATAACAGTTAGATAGTAACATAGTATTGGAGGTTGTATAAAGACATACGTCCATCTAGTCCAACCTTTATACCCTACCCATAATGTCTGTATAACAGTTAGATAGTAACATAGTATTGGAGGTTGTATAAAGACATACGTCCATCTAGTCCAACCTTTATACCCTACCCATAATGTCTGTATAACAGTTACATAGTAACATAGTATTGGAGATTGTATAAAGACATACATCCATCTAGTCCAACCTTTATACCCTACCCATAATGTCTGTATAAAAGTTACATAGTAACATAGTATTGGAGATTGTATAAAGACATATGTCCATCTATCCAACCTTTATACCCTACCCATAATGAGTGTCTAACATGTTACATAGTAACATAATATTGGATGTTACATAAAGACATATGTCCATCTAGTCCAAACTTTTAAGCCTACTCATGAGCTCTACCTAGCAGCTTGAAAGAAGGAAAAAGTTTCTTCCTGACCCCAAATGGCAATCAGAAATTATCCCTGTACCAACCAGAACTACAGTATATGTATTAATTCCAGTAATTCTCAATATTATATAGTATCCCTGTACCAACCAGAACTACTAAAGTATCGCTTTTCATATCTTTATTATATTATAACACTTATACCCACCCATAATGTCTGTATAACGGTTACATAGTAACATAGTATTGGAGGTTGTATATGACATACGTCCATCTAGTCCAACCTTTAATCCTACCCATAATGTCTGTATAACAGTTAGATAGTAACATAGTATGGAGGTTGTATAAAGACATACGTCCATCTAGTCCAACCTTTATACCCTACCCATAATGTCTGTATAACATTTAGATAGTAACATAGTTTTGGAGGTTGTATAAAGACATACGTCCTCTTCCAACCTTTATACCACCCATAATGTCTTATAAACAGTTACATATTAACATAGTATTGGAGGTTGTATAAAGACATACGTCCATCTAGTCCAACCTTATACCCTACCCATAATGTCGGTATAACAGTTACATAGTAACATAGTTTGGAGGTTGTATAGACATACGTCCATCTAGTCCAACCTTTATATCTACCCCCATAATGTCGTATACTTACATATAACATAGTATTGGAGGTTGTATAAAGACATACGTCCATCAGTCCAACCTTTATACCCTACCCATGTCTGTATAACAGTTACATAGTAACATAGTATTGGAGGTTGTATAAAAACTACGTCCATCTAGTCCACCTTTATATCCTACCCATAATGTCTGATAACGGTTACATAGTAACATAGTATTGGAGGTTGTATAAAACATACGTCATCTAGTCCAACCTTTATACCTACCCATAATGTCTGTATGACAGTTCATAGTAACATAGTATTGGAGGTTGTATAAAGACATACGTCCATCTAGTCCAACCTTTATACCCTACCCATATGTCTGTATACCATTACATAGTAACATAGTATTGGAGGTTGTATAAAGACATACAACCATCTAGTCCAACCTTTATACCCTACCCATAATGTCTGTATAACAGTTACATGTAACATAGTATTGGGGGTTTATATAAGCATACATCCATCTATCCAACCTTTATACCCTACCCATAATTTCTGTGTATACGTTACATAGTAACATAGTATTGGGGTTTTATAAAGACATACGTCCATCTATTCCAACCTTTATACCCTACCCATAATGTCTGTATACAGTTACTAGTAACATTATATTGGAGGTTGTATAAAGACATACGACCATCTAGTCCAACCTTTATACCCTACCCATAATGTCTGTATAACAGTTTACATAGTAACATAGTATGTGAGGGTTATAAAGACATACATCCATCTTCCAACCTTTATACCCTACCCATAATGTTGTATATCAGTTACATAGTATTGGAGGTTGTATAAAACATACGTCCATCTAGTCAACCTTTATACTCTACCATAATACCTGTATAACAGTTACATATAACATAGTATTGGAGTTGTATAAGACATTGTCCTCTAGTCCAACCTTTATACCCTACCCATAATGTCTGTAAACAGTTACATAGTAACATAGTATGGAGGTTGTTAAAGACATACGTCCATCTATCCAACCTTTATACCCAACCCATAATGTCTATATAACGTTACATAGTAACATAGTATTGGAGGTTTGATAAGACATACATCCATCTAGTCCAACCTTTATACCCTACCCATAATGTCTGTATCACAGTTCATAGTAACATAGTATTGAGGTTTGTATAAAGACATACATCCATCTAGTACACCTTTATCCCTACCCTAATGTCTGTATAACAGTTAGATAGTAACATAGTATGGAGGTTGTATAAAGACATACATCTATCTAGTCCAACCTTTATACCTACCCATTGTCTGTTAACAGTTACATAGTAACATAGTATTGGAGGTTGTATAAGACATGTCCACCTAGTTCAACCTTTATCCCTACCCATAATGTCTGTATACAGTTATAGTACATAGTTATATTGGAGGTTATAAAGACATACGTCCACCTAGTTTCAACCTTATACCCTACCCATAATGTCTGTATAACAGTTACTAGTAACATAGTATTGGAGGTTGTATAAAGACATACATCCATCTAGTCCAACCTTTATACCCTACCTATATTTCTGTATAACAGTTACATAAACATAGTATGGAGATTGTTATAAAGACATACTCCATCTAGTCCAACCTTTATACCCTACCTATAATCTGTATAACATTTACATAGTCCATAGTATTGGAGGTTGTATAAAAGACATACGTCCATCTAGTTCAACCTTTATACCCTACCCATAATGTCTGTATAACAGTTACTAGTAACATAGTATTGGAGTTGTATAAAGACATCGTCCATCTAGTCCAACCTTTATACCCTACCCATAATGTCTGTATAACAGTTACATAGTAATATAGTATTGGAGGTTGTATAAAGACATACATCCATCTAGTCCAACTTTATACCCTACCCATAATGTCTGTATAACAGTTACATTGTACATAGTATTGGAGTTTGTATAAGACATACATCCATCTAGTCCACCTTTATATCCTACCCATAATGTCTGTATACCATTTTACATAGTAACATAGTATTGGAGGTTGTATAAAGACAATACGTCCATCTAGTCCAACCTTTATACCCTACCTTAATGTCTGTTAAACAGTTACATAGTAACGTAGTATTTGGAGATTGTATAAAGACATACGTCATCTAGTCCACCTTTTACCCTACCTATAAGTCTGTATAACAGTTCATAGTAACATAGTATGGAGGTTGTATAAGAAACATACGTCCATCTAGTTCAACCTTTTACCCTACCCATAATGTCTGTCTAACAGTTACTATAAACATAGTATTGGAGGTTGTATAAAGACATACGTCCATCTAGTCCAACTTTATAACCCTACCCATATGTCTGTATAACAGTTTACATAGTAATATGTATTGGAGGTTGTATAAAGACATACATCATCTAGTCCAACCTTTATACCCTACCCATATGTCGTATAACAGTTCATTGTAACCAGTATTGGAGGTTGTATAAAACATAACATCCATCTAGTCCAACCTTATATCCTACCCATAATGTCTGTTAACAGTTACATAGTAACATAGTATTGGAGGTTGTATAAGACATACGTCCATCTAGTCCAACCTTTATACCCTCCCCATAATGTCTGTATAACAGTTACATAGTAATATAGTATTGGAGGTTGTATAAAGACATACATCCATCTAGTCCAACCTTTATACCCTACCCATATGTCTGTATAACAGTTACATAGTAACATAGTTTGCAGGTTGTATAAAGACATACGTCCATCTAGTCCAACCTTTATACCCTACCCATAATGTCTGTATAACAGTTACATAGTAACATAGTACGGAGGTTGTATAAAGACTACTCACCCACCTAGTCCAACCTTTATACCCTACCCATAATGTCTATAACAGTTACATAGTAACATAGTATTGAGGATATATAAAGACTACACTCATCAGTCCAACCTTTATACCCTACCCATATGTCTGTATAACAGTTACATAGTAACATAGTATTGGAGGTTGTTAAAGACATACATCCATCTAGTCCAACCTGTATATACCCTACCCTTAATGTCTATATAACAGTTACATAGTACATAGTATTGGAGGTTGGATAAGACATACGTCACCTCTAGTCGAACCTTATACCCTACCCATAATGTCTGTATAACGTTACATAGTAACATAGTATTGGAGTTGTATAAAAGACATACATCCCTTCTAGTCCAACCTTTTACCCTAACCATAATTGTCTAATAGTTACACAGTAAAATAGTATTGGATTTGTTATAAACACATACGTCCATCTAGTCCAACTTTATATCCTACCATAATGAGTGTATAACAGTTACAAAGTAACATAGTATTGGAGTTGTATAAGACATACATCCATCTAGTCCAATCTTTTACCCTACCATAATGTCTGTATAACAGTTACATAGTAACATAGTATTGAGTATGCTTGTGAAGGGTTCTCATTCATCCAGGTCATGGTATATCTGTTGTATTCATTAGATCAACTGGACTTGAAATGTAGTCTTGAAACGTTTCGCTAGTCATCCGACTGGCTTTCTCAATTCAGAATGAATTGTACAAGAATCTGTGGCAATTATGTACCCTGGAAAATCCCAATTAGCATATCACAAAGCCAGGGTTAAGGGTGTGATTAGATAGTGGCTAAGAGGTGTTATAGAACGCCCAGATAAGGTGTTTAAAACAGCAATTGTACATGCAGAACAGTTGGTGTCGAACCCCCCACCTCTATTTAGGCTTGGTTTCTTTATTTTCACATAAATGGCCTCCTTAACACCTCCTTCGACACCAGTCACGTTCTTCGCCAGTATGTGATAAACATTACAATCTTCAAAGGTGCTGTCTTTATCTAAGAATGGCAGATTACGGCTGATTGTTTCTGAAACTCCGCTGAATTGGACTCTTCTTGTGCTGGGCCATACGTTGATAAGCGTTGCTGTTTGGTCTCCCCCACATACAATCAGAGCATTTTCACTGCAGCACTGCATATATGATGTTGCTTTTCTTTGTTTGGTATTGGTCGTTCGGTGTACCAATTGCTGCCTCAGTTTTGTTCGGTTTTAAAGCAGACAAGGATACGAGTTTTTTGAACAATTCTTCTATAATTCTAGGTGTTAAGAGGCATTATGTTAAAATAAGAAACCAAGCCTAAATATGAGTGGGGGGGTTCGACACCACTGTCTGCCATGTACACTGCTGTGTTTTAAACCTTACTCTGGGCTTCCTATAACCCCTCTTAGACCACTAATCTAATCACATCCACCCCTTAACACCGCTGTGATATGCTAATCGGGATTTTCCAGGACATAATTGCCACAGATTCTGTACAGTCATTCTGAAATTGAGAAAGCCATGTCGGATAGACTACGAAACGTCTTCAAGAACTACCCTTTCAGTCCAGTGATCTAATTGAATACAACAGATACTTTATTGGAGGTTGTTATAAAGACTACATCCATCTAGTCCAACCTTTATACCTACCCATAATGTCTGTATAACAGTTACATAGTAACACGTATTGGGGTTGTAGTAAAGACATACTCCATCTGTCCAACCTTTATAACCTACCCATAATGTCTTATAACAGTTCAACTGTAACATAGTATTGAGGTTGTATAAAGACATACACCATCTAGTCCAACCTTTATACCTTACCCATAATGTCTGTATAACAGTTATAACATAATAATATTGGAGGTTGTATAAGACATACATCCATCTAGTCTAACCTTTATACCCTACCCTAATTCTGTTACAGTACATGTAATATAGTATTGGAGGTTGTATAAAGACATTTGTCCATCTAGTCCAACCTTATACTCTACCCATAATGTCTGTCTAACAGTTACATACAACATATATTGGAGATTGTATAAAGACATACGTCCATCTAGTCGAACCTTTATACCCTAACCCCATAATGTACTTTATAAACAGTTACATAGTAACATAGTATTGGAGGTTGTATGATAGACATACGTCCATCTAGTCCAACCTTTATAACCCTACCATAATGTCTGTATAACAGTTACATAGTAACATATTATTGGAGGTTGTATAAGACATACTCCTCTAGTCCAACCTTTATACCTACCCATATGTTTAACAGTTACAAGTAACATAGTATTGGAGGTTGTATAAAGACATACGTCCATCTAGTCCAACCTTTATACCCTACCCATATGTCTGTATAAACATTACATAGTAACATAGTATTGGAGGTTGTTAAAGACATATGTCCATCTAGTCCAACCTTTATACCCTACCCATAATGTCTGTATACAGTTACATAAGACATAGTATTGGAGGTTGTATAAGACATACGTCCATCTAGTCCAACCTTTATACCCTACCCATAATGTCTGTATAACAGTTACATAGTAACATAGTATTGGGGTTGTTAAAGACATACGTCCATCTAGTCCAACCTTTATACCCTACCCATAATGTCTGTATAACAGTACATAGTACATAGTATTGGGAGGTTGTATAAAGACATACGTCCATCTAGTCCAACCTTTATACCCTACCCATAATGTCTGTATAACAGTTCATTAACATGTATTGGAGGTTGTATAAAGACATACCATCTAGTCCAACCTTATACCCTACCATAATGTCTGTATAACAGTTACATAGTAACTAGTATGGAGGTTGTATAAAGACATCAAGTCCATCTATCCAACCTTTATACCCTACCCATAATGATCTATAACAGTTACATAGTAACTAGGTATGGAGGTTGTTATAAAGACATACTCCACTAGTCCAACCTTTATACCCTACCCATAATGTCTGTATAACAGTAACATAGTATTGGAGGTTGTATAAAGACATACGTCCATCTAGTCCAACCTTTATACCCTACCCATAATGTCTGTATAACAGTTACATGTAACAGTATTGGAGGTTGTATAAAGACATACGTCCATCTAGTCCAACCTTTATACCCTACCCTAATGTCTGTATAACAGTTACATAGTAACATAGTATTGGGATTGTATAAAGACTACATCCATCTAGTCACCAACCTTTATACCCACCCATAATGTCTGTATAAAAGTTCATAGTAACATAGTATTGGAGATTGTAATAGACATATGTCCATCTTCCACCTTTATACCCTACCCATAATGAGTGTCTACATGTTACATAGTAACATAATATTGGATGTTACATAAAGACATATGTCCTCTAGTCCAAACTTTTAAGCCTACTCATGAGCTCTACCTAGCAGCTTGAAAGAAGGAAAAAGTTTCTTCCTGACCCCAAATGGCAATCAAATTATCCCTGTACCAACCAGAACTACAGTATATGTATTAATACCAGTAATTCTCAATATTATATAGTATCCCTGTACCAACCAGAACTACAGTATATGTATTAATACCAGTAATTCTCAATATTATATAGTATCCCTGTACCAACCAGAACTACAGTATATGTATTAATACCGGTAATTCTCAATATTATATAGTATCCCTGTACCAACCAGAACTACAGTATATGTATTAATACCAGTAATTCTCAATATTATATAGTATCCCCGTACCAACCAGAACTACTCTAGACACATAAGAGTCCGATACAGTGTGCGAGCTAGTGGAGGATGGACCTAGCACATACAGAGTCCGATACAGTGTGCAGAGCTAGTGGAGGATGGACCTAGACACATGGAGTCCGATACAGTGTGCAGAGCTAGTGGAGGATGGACCAGACACATAGACAGTCCGATACAGTGTGCACAGCTAGGGAGGATGGACTAGACACATAAGAGTCTGATACAGTGTGCAGAGCTAGTGGAGGATGGACCTAGACACATACAGAGTCCAATACAGTGTGCAGAGCTAGTGGAGGATGGACCTAGACACATAGAGTCTGATACAGTGTGCAGAGCTAGTGGAGGATGACCTAGACGCATAGAGTCTGATACAGTGGTGCACAGCTAGGGAGGAGGATGGACCTAGACACATAGAGAGTCTGATACAGTGTGCAGAGCTAGTGGAGGATGGACCTAGACACATAGAGAGTCCGATACAGTGTGCAGAGCTAGTGGAGGATGGACCTAGACACATAGAGAGTCTGATACAAGTGTGCCAAGTAGTGGAGGATGGACCTAGACACATAGAGAGTCGATACAGTGTGCAGAGCTAGTGGAGGATGGACCTAGACACATAGAGAGTCTGATACAGTGTGCACAGCTAGTGGAGGATGGACCTAGACACATACAGAGTCCGATACAGTGTGCAGAGCTAGTGGAGGATGGACCTAGACACATAGGAGTCTGATACAGTGTGCAGAGCTAGTGGAGGATGGACCTAGACACATACAGAGTCCGATACAGTGTGCAGAGCTAGTGGAGGATGGACCTAGACACATGGACAGTCCGATACAGTGTGCAGAGCTAGTGGAGGATGGACCTAGACACATAGACAGTCCGATACAGTGTGCACAGCTAGTGGAGGATGGACCTAGACACATAGAGAGTCTGATACAGGTGCAGAGCTAGTGGAGGATGGACCTAGACACATAGACAGTCCGATACAGTGTGCACAGCTAGTGGAGGATGGACCTAGACACATAGAGAGTCTGATACAGTGTGCAGAACTAGTGGAGGATGGACCTAGACACATAGAGAGTCTGATACAGTGTGCAGAGCTAGTGGAGGATGGACCTAGACACATAGAGAGTCTGATACAGTGTGCAGAGCTAGTGGAGGATGGACCTAGACACATAGAGAGTCCGATACAGTGTGCAGAGCTAGTGGAGGATGGACCTAGACACATAGAGAGTCCGATACAGTGTGCAGAGCTAGTGGAGGATGGACCTAGACACATAGAGAGTCTGATACAGTGTGCAGAGCTAGTGGAGGATGGACCTAGACACATAGACAGTCCGATACAGTGTGCAGAGCTAGTGGAGGATGGACCTAGACACATAGAGAGTCGATACAGTGTGCAGAGCTAGTGGAGGATGGACCTAGACACATAGAGAGTCTGATACAGTGTGCAGACAAGTGGAGGATGGACCAGACACATAGAGAGTCTGATACAGTGTGCAGAGCTAGTGGAGGATGGACCTAGACACATACAGAGTCCGATACAGTGTGCAGAGCTAGTGGAGGATGGACCTAGACACATAGACAGTCCGATACAGTGTGCACAGCTAGTGGAGGATGGACCTAGACACATAGAGAGTCGATACACTGTGCAGAGCTAGTGGAGGATGGACCTAGACACATAGAGAGTCTGATACAGTGTGCAGAGCTAGTGGAGGATGGACCTAGACACATAGAGAGTCTGATACAGTGTGCAGAGCTAGTGGAGGATGGACCTAGACACATACAAGAGTCCGATACAGTGTGCAGAGTAGTGGAGGATGGACCTAGACACATAGACAGTCCGATACAGTGTGCAGAGCTAGTGGAGGATGGACCTAGACACATAGAGAGTCCGATACAGTGTGCAGAGCTAGTGGAGGATGGACCTAGACACATAGAGAGTCTGATACAGTGTGCAGAGCTAGTGGAGGATGGACCTAGACACATAGACAGTCCGATACAGGGTGCAGAGCTAGTGGAGGATGGACCTAGACACATAGAGAGTCTGATACAGGTGGCAGAGCTAGTGGAGGATGGACCTAGACACATAGAGAGTCGATACAGTGTGCAGAGCTAGTGGAGGATGGACTAGACACATAGAGAGTCCGATACAGTGTGCAGAGCTAGTGGAGGATGGACCTAGACACATACAGAGTCCGATACAGTGTGCAGAGCTAGTGGAGGATGGACCTAGACACATAGAGAGTCTGATACAGTGTGCAGAGCTAGTGGAGGATGGACCTAGACACATAGAGAGTCTGATACAGTGTGCAGAGCTAGTGGAGGATGGACCTAGACACATAGAGTTGATACAGTGTGCAGAGCTAGTGGAGGATGGACCTAGACACATACAGAGTCCGATACAGTGTGCAGAGCTAGTGGAGGATGGACCTAGACACATAGAGAGTCTGATACAGTGTGCAGAGCTAGTGGAGGATGGACCTAGACACATACAGAGTCCGATACAGTGTGCAGAGCTAGTGGAGAATGGACCTAGACACATAGAGTCCGATACAGTGTGCACAGCTAGTGGAGGATGGACCTAGACACATACAGAGTCCGATACAGTGTGCAGAGCTAGTGGAGGATGGACCTAGACACAAGAGAGTCTGATACAGTGTGCAGAGCTAGTGGAGGATGGACCTAGACACATAGAGTCCAATACAGTGTGCACAGTAGTGGAGGATGGACCTAGACACATAGAGAGTCCGATACAGTGTGCAGAGCTAGTGGAGGATGGACCTAGACACATACAGAGTCCGATACAGTGTGCAGAGCTAGTGGAGGATGGACCTAGACACATGGACAGTCCGATACAGTGTGCAGAGCTAGTGGAGGATGGACCTAGACACATAGAGTCCAATACAGTGTGCAGAGCTAGTGGAGGATGGACCTAGACACATAGAGAGTCTGATACAGTGTGCACAGCTAGTGGAGGATGGACCTAGACACATAGAGTCCGATACAGTGTGCAGAGTAGTGGAGGATGGACCTAGACACATAGAGAGTCTGATACAGTGTGCACAGCTAGTGGAGGATGGACCTAGACACATAGAGTCCGATACAGTGTGCAGAGCTAGTGGAGGATGGACCTAGACACATAGAGAGTCCGATACAGTGTGCACAGCTAGTGGAGGATGGACTAGACACATAGAGAGTCCGATACAGTGTGCACAGCTAGTGGAGGATGGACCTAGACACATAGAGAGTCCGATACAGTGTGCAGAGCTAGTGGAGGATGGACCTAGACACATAGAGAGTCTGATACAGTGTGCAGAGCTAGTGGAGGATGGACCTAGACACATACAGAGTCTGATACAGTGTGCAGAGCTAGTGGAGGATGGACCTAGACACATAGAGTCTGATACAGTGTGCAGAGCTAGTGGAGGATGGACCTAGACACATAGAGTCTGATACAGTGTGCAGAGAGTGGAGGATGGACCTAGACACATAGAGTCCGATACAGTGTGCAGAGCTAGTGTACAAACTGCAACCATATCATGTGCAGAGAATTCTGCCAGATGGCCTGGCTCCTGCCTTCATATATGTCATGACGTTGTTCCATGATCATCGACTCTAGCAACAGGAAGATGAGGAACCACAGATAAGAGCCGAATGAAGAAGGAATTTAATCACTGGGATTTTTAGGATTTTCCAATCTGTGTAACAAAGAACAGAGAATCGCGAGGAAGTGAAACGCGTTATCTCTGTTCACTGCCCATAAAATAGTTTATCACTTACAGAGTCAAAAAAACATTCAAGTAGAAGCAGCAGCTGACATTACGCAGTTCTATACAAAACCCTCACCCAGCGGTTGTTCATTATGTATCCAGTCTCACTTTTGGTCAGCATTGTGGGGAAGATCAGAGAAACTGAAGTGAGACTGGATCTTTAAATGATTCCTCTGGTTGAGGGATTTATAATAAACTGTGTCGGAATGGGTTCTGACTTTGAAAGAATCGCCATATAAAGGGTATCGTCTGTCTGCTAAACAGAGGCAATACGTAATGAAAACATGGTTTTCAACATTTATGTCTCATTTAAGGAGTTCTCCCCTAAAACCCATTTTTCCCGACTAATTACGAATTTAAACATTCATTTGTAATCAGAGATTAACTAACAACTTCTAATGCAGTCATCATAGCCAAAATACCAACCCTTACAGTACAATCACCGTCTGTACCTTAGATTTGGGTAACAGCCAGTACACCAGACACAGGAAGGGCATTGTGATAAAGATGGAGCAGGCGATAAAGAGCTTCCAGATTGTGTTGCTGCCTCTCCAACCTGAGAGCTTCCCACTCCAGATGGGGAGAGGACCTGCTGGCAGATAGGGTGCGCCACAAACTAACCAATAGAAAACAGGAATATCATTAGATCCCCAGACACACAAACAAGAGCGTTACTGCTAGAACAATTGTGCTACAAACACTGCCATTCACAAATACAGAACATCACACAGGCTTCCTATGTATGTGGGTGTATGGTGTCCTCCAATATTGTCTAATGTTGTCCTTAAAGGAGAACAAAGTTAAAATATAAATAGATCATCATTAAATCTAGAATTGTTAACTAGCCTAAACCAAATCTCTCACATCTGAAAATGACAGAATTTTGGAGTAATGTGCAGGTTTTTAGGAGTGTGTCCTGGACCCAGATACACAGTTGCACATGCTCAGTAAATTCTCTAGGTTACTGTGCAGACAAACCTTTCACACCTTTTATTAAACAACTCCCTTGTTTAGATGAGCCCAGTATAGAGATATTTATCAAGCTTTATGCCCGTTATGGTCTCTCTACCCGTTTTTGGTTGTGATGAACAGCAAGTCTAAGTCTGGCCAGGTTTGGAATCCCCTCTTCGAAGGCTTGTGTGTCCAACTCTTCCTCGTCGCTATCATCTCCGCAGTCGTTCAGCACGGCAGTGACTTCACTCTGGTTCCGGACATTCCCAGAAGCTCCACCGCAATTCCTGGCTCAAGTTCTCCAGGCTGAGGTATTCTGGCTGCAGGAACCATAATGAGATTAAAGGGTATGTCCACCCAAAAAAAGATTTTTTTACATAAGATTCCCCAAGGGCTCCCAGCCCCAACCGCTATACTTGTATCTTCAGAAAGCCCCCAAAACTCTACTTACCTCCCCTCTTCCTCCGCCGCGCTCCCGGCCCTTGCTTCGAGAAAATGCAAGCAGAGGGGCGGGACCGGCAGCCGCGTCTGGGATTGGCTGAGCGGCAGCCAATCACGGACGTGGCTGCCGGCAGCTCACTTCGCCGGAGGAAAGAGGAGAGGTTAGTAAAGTTTGGGGAGCTTTCTGAAGATACAAATATTGCGGTTGGGTGGGAGCCCTTGGGGAATTTATATATTAAAGACTTTACGCTAGGGGGAGGGAATCGGGAGGGAGAGGGAGGGAGGGGAGGGGGAGAAGGGCTGCAGTACGCATGCCAAACTTCTCCGGAGGCCAGGGAGGAGGCAGAGTTCTATATGGACTCTGCTAGCCTCCTGGTGGGCACGTTTTTGGGAGTTTGGGGGGGGACTACAGGAGAACCCTTGGAGCTGGGATTGAGGTAAGGATTAGACTAACCTACTGGTGGGGCCAGTAGGTTGGGGGGATTATAGTTTGGGGGTGGACATGCCTTAAAGGGGAATATACTCATGTGGTAAGTATCTTCTTTATGGTTCCCCCACAGTCACTGACAATGCTCGCCTCTCTGACATTGGAGAACATATGTTAATGAAGAAGAAGGAGGAGCCAGAAAGCAATCCGTTACTTAGAATTCTCCATAAAAAGGGTAACTGTGGTCTCCACGGATTATATAAGTATATATTGAGTATACTGTACATCCGTCATACCTTCAAAGTGAACCCTAAATCAAATCTCTAGGTAAAAGTATTGCTGGAAAGGTTCAATGATATAAATTCCTGCTTGAACACTTCCTGTTTTAAGCCATGTGACCAGCCTCTGCCTGTATTGATAGGCTCCCCCTTTTCAACTGTGAATTTTTTAATGTCTCTGCAGGTACTTCCTGTTTTTCCCAGCATTAAAGGGCGTCTGTGTTCCCAAAATGGCTTTAAATTCCATTTTGAAAAATCAGTTTCATACCCTTTGCTGTTCCTGCTGTTGACATTAGTGAGCTGAAATTTCAGGTTCTGTAATGCTCCTTCTTCCCAGAATGCACACTACTTGGAATGTCCTAACAGTAATCTCTACTGATTGGCTGTTGGGTGGGTCAAACATGCTCAGATCTCTACTGAGCAACTGAATCAACCCAGGCGCTGGGTCAAGGGCAAGACCATAATGGTCTCTACTAGGGGTCCTGCAAACAGGAAGTCAGTATTCGTTGTATTATTTATACACAGACACACTGCTGAATGGGCAGGTTAAGTCATTGGGATGGAAAAAATCTGCTCTTTTATCTGAAAAGCACATGTTTTACACTGAACTTCCCCTTAAGGATAGGAAAAGTGCTATAGTATAGAATAACCTAGAAGCAGTCAAGAGGAGTCAGAGGAACATTCACTGGAATATAATTTCTTACAGCTGCAGCCAGAGATGTGATCTAGGGCTTATATTATAGGAAAGGCTGCAAGCTTTTTTCCCCCTAACTTGTTTAGAGACCTCAGTTGCCCTTTAAGCCAATCAAGCTCATTTCATTACTAAGCTAATGCAACATGTCCTCATTTCATATTGTTAACACCTTACACAACCACTATGTAATGACCGGAAGACAAGTGAATGTGTTAACACATTACTGTATAGGAATAGGGAAAAAGGGCAGAACTAGAATTAAGAGGATCTGTAGAATCAGTGTAATAGGAGGACAGTGAATTCTAACTTCAAACGTCTGGATTCTATGGCATTATAAATATGGGGGGGTCACTGAATGGGACCCCCCATTCAGTGGACCCCTACACTACACACACCTAACGATAAAGTGCTTATAGCGCCGAATCAGACGGTATTGCACCTTTATCTGTGTGTAGTGCATTTACGAACGCTGGTGAGGCCAACGAAGATTCAACGTCTGCCTCCGATTGTTCGGAAATGACTGAAAATTCCCTCCCTGTATTAAAGTAGAGGGGAGTCGGCCGCTGATGAGGGAAAAATACATCCCTGAATGTTCTCCCTATGCTTTACATAGAGAGATCGCTTGGAACTGTGTGTAGGGGGATCTTGATTCTCTCCGTCATCTTTCAGAGACCTTTAGGTGTGTGTACCCAGCTTTTGGAATATGCGGTGCAGTTTTGGAATCCCATATACAAAAGGGACATCTTGGAAATGGAAGCAGTTCAGAGAACGGCAACTAAATTAATAAGGGGAATGGAAGGGCTTGACTATGCAGGCAGATTAGACAAGTTAGGGCTGTTTACATTGGAGAAGGGACGTTTGCGTGGGGACAAAATAACCTTATACAAATATATTAATGGGCCATACAATGAACTCTCTGGTGCATTGTTCACTAATAGGTCATATCAGAGGACACGTGGACATCCTTTAGGTTGGAGAAAAAAGAGTTTCATCTTCAGGTTAGGAAAGGTTTCTTTACAGTGAGAACAGTGACACTGTGGAACTGTCTTCCAGCAGATGTGGTAATGGCAAGTTTATTGAATATGCTTTAAAAAAGACCGGATAAGTTACTAAAACTAAAAAATATTGAAATTACTGGTATTAATGCATATACTGTAGTTCTGATTGGTACAGGGATACTATAATATTGAGAATTACTGGTATTAATACATATACTGTAGTTCTGGTTAGTAGGGGATACTATATAATATTGAGAATTATGGTATTAATGCATATACTGTAGTTCTGGTTAGTACGGGGGACTATATAATAGTGAGATTATTGGTAATAATACATATACTGTAGTTTGGTACAGGGATACTATATAATATTGAGAATTACTGGTATTAATACAATATACTGTAGTTCTGGTTAGTACGGGATACTATATAATATTGAGAATTATTGGTATTAATACATATACTGTAGTTCTGGTTAGTACAGGGTTAATATATATTGAGAATTACTGGTATTAATAATATACTATGTCTTTATACCCTACCCATAATGTCTGTATAACAGTTACATAGTAACACGGTATTGGAGGTTGTGTAAAGACATACATCCATCTAGTCCAACCTTTATAACCTACCCATAATGTCTATATAACAGTTACACTGTAACATAGTATTTGAGGTTGTATAAAGACATACATCCATCTAGTCCAACCTTTATACCTTACCCATAATGTCTGTATAACAGTTACACAGTAATATAATATTGGAGGTTGTATAAAGACATACATCCATCTAGTCTAACCTTTATACCCTACCCATAATATCTGTTGAACAGTTACATAGTAATATAGTATTGGAGGTTGTATAAAGACATTTGTCCATCTAGTCCAACCCTTATACTCTACCCATAATGTCTGTCTAACAGTTACATACTAACATAGTATTGGAGATTGTATAAAGACATACGTCCATCTAGTCGAACCTTTATACCCTACCCATAATGTCTTTATAACAGTTACATAGTAACATAGTATTGGAGGTTGTATAAAGACATACGTCCAAT
>CM033470.1:345935854-345985139 GCA_019447015.1 Hymenochirus boettgeri
TGTATTAATACCAGTAATTCTCAATATTATATAGTATCCCTGTACCACCCAGAACTACAGTATATGTATTAATACCAGTAATTCTCAATATTATATAGTATCCCCGTACTAACCAGAACTACAGTATATGTATTAATACCAATAATTCTCAATATTATATAGTATCCCCGTACTAACCAGAACTACAGTATATGTATTAATACCAGTAATTCTCAATATTATATAGTATCCCTGTACCAGAACTACAGTATATGTATTAATTCCAATAATTCTCAATATTATATAGTATCCCCGTACTAACCAGAACTACAGTATATGCATTAATACCAATAATTCTCAATATTATATAGTATCCCCGTACTAACCAGAACTACAGTATATGTATTAATACCAGTAATTCTCAATATTATATAGTATCCCTGTACCAATCAGAACTACAGTATATGCATTAATACCAGTAATTCTCAATATTTTTTAGTTTTAGTAACTTATCCAGGTCTTTTTTAAAGCTATTCAATGAACTTGCCATTACCACATCTGCTGGAAGACAGTTCCACAGTGTCACTGTTCTCACTGTAAAGAAACCTTTCCTAACCTGAAGATGAAACTTCTTTTCTTCCAACCTTAAAGGATGTCCACGTGTCCTCTGATATGACCTATTAGTGAACAATGCACCAGAGAGTTCATTGTATGGCCCATTAATATATTTGTATAAGGTTATTATGTCCCCACGCAAACGTCCCTTCTCCAATGTAAACAGCCCTAACTTGTCTAATCTGCCTGCATAGTCAAGCCCTTCCATTCCCCTTATTAATTTAGTTGCCGTTCTCTGAACTGCTTCCATTTCCAAGATGTCCCTTTTGTATATGGGATTCCAAAACTGCACCGCATATTCCAAAAGCTGGGTACACACACTAAAGGTCTCTGAAAGATGACGGAGAGAATCAAGATCCCCCTACACACAGTTCCAAGCGATCTCTCTATGTAAAGCATAGGGAGAACATTCAGGGATGTACTTTTCCCTCATCAGCGGCCGACTCCCCTCTACTTTAATACAGGGGAGGGAAATTTTCAGTCATTTCCGAACAATCGGGAGGCAGACGTTGAATCTTCGTTGGCCTCACCAGCGTTCGTAAATGCACTACACACGATAAAGGTGCAATACCGTCTGATTCGGCGCTATAAGCACTTTATCGTTAGTGTGTGTAGTGTAGGGGGTCACTGAATGGGGGGTCCCATTCAGTGACCCCCCCATATTTATAATGCCATAGAATCCAGACAGTGTTGGAAGTTAGAATTCACTGTCCTCCTATTACACTGATTCTACAGATCCTCTTAATTCTAGTTCTGCCTTTTTCCTATTCCTATACAGTAATGTGTTAACACATTCACTTGTCTTCCGGTCATTACATAGTGTGTTGTGTAAGGTGTTAACAATATGAAATGAGGACATGTTGCATTAGCTTAGTAATGAAATGAGCTTGATTGGCTTAAAGGGCAACTGAGGTCTCTAAACAAGTTAGGGGGGAAAAAAGCTTGCAGCCTTTCCTATAATATAAGCCCTAGATCACATCTCTGGCTGCAGCGTGTAAGAAATTATATTCCAGTGAATGTTCCTCTGACTCCTCTGACTGCTTCTAGGTTATTCTATACTATAGCACTTTTCCTATCCTTAAAGGGGAAGTTCAGTGTAAATACATGTGCTTTTCAGATAAAAGAGCAGTATTTTTCCATCCCAATGACTTAACCTGCCCATTCAGCAGTGTGTCTGTGTATAAATAAATACAACCGAAATACTGACTTCCTGTTTGCAGGACCCCTAGTAGAGACCATTATGGTCTTGCCCTTGACCCAGCGCCTGGGTTGATTCAGTTGCTCAGTAGAGATCTGAGCATGTTTGACCCACCCAACAGCCAATCAGTAGAGATTACTGTTAGGAACATTCCAAGGTAGTGTGCATTCTGGGAAGAAGGAGCATTACAGAACCTGAAATTTCAGCTCACTAATGTCAACAGCAGGGAACAGCAAAGGGTATGAAAACTGATTTTTCAAAATGGAATTTAAAGCCATTTTGGGAACACAGACGCCCTTTAATGCTGGGAAAAACAGGAAGTACCTGCAGAGACATTAAAAAAAATTCACAGTTGAAAAGGGGGAGCCTATCAATACAGGCAGAGGCTGGTCACATGGCTTAAAACAGGAAGTGTTCAAGCAGGAAGTTATATCATTGAACCTTTCCAGCAATAGCTTTTACCTAGAGATTTGATTTAGGGTTCACTTTGAAGGTATGACGGATGTACAGTATACTCAATATATACTTATATAATCCGTGGAGACCACAGTTACCCTTTTTATGGAGAATTCTAAGTAACGGATTGCTTTCTGGCTCCTCCTTCTTCTTCATTAACATATGTTCTCCAATGTCAGAGAGGCGAGCATTGTCAGTGACTGTGGGAGGAACCATAAAGAAGATACTTACCACATGAGTATAATTCCCCTTTAAAGGGCATGTCCACCCCCAAAACTATAATCCCCCCAACTACTGGCCCCACCATGTAGTGTAGTCTAATCCTTACCTCACATCCCAGCTCCATAGGGTTCTCCTGTAGTCCCCCCCCAAACTCCCAAAAACTGCCCACCAGGAGGCTAGCAGAGTCCATATAGAACTCTGCCTCCTACCTGGCCTCCGGGAGAAGTTTGGCATGCGTACTGCAGCCCTTCTCCCCCTCCCTCTCCCTCCCTCTCCCGATTCCCTCCCCCTAGTAAAGTCTTTAATATATAAGATTCCCCAAGGGCTCCCAGCCCCAACCGCAATATTTGTATCTTCAGAAAGCTCCCCAAACTTTACTAACTCTCCTCTTCCTCCGGCGAAGTGAGCTGCCGGCAGCCACGTCCGTGATTGGCTGCGCCTCAGCCAATCACAGAGCGGCTGCCGGTCCCGCCCTTGCTTGCATTTTCTCGCAAGCAGAGGGCCGGGAGCGGCGGAGGAAAGAGGGAGGTAAGTAGAGTTTTGGGGCTTTCTGAAGATACAAGTATAGCGGTTGGGGCTGGGAGCCCTTGGGGAATCTTATGTAAAAAAATCTTTTTTTGGGTGGACATACCCTTTAATCTCATTATGGTTCCTGCAGCCAGAATACCTCAGCCTGGAGAACTTGAGCCAGGAATTTGCGGTGGAGCTTCTGGGAATGTGCCGGAACCAGAGTGAAGTCACTGCCGTGCTGAACGACTGCGGAGATGATAGCGACGAGGAAGAGTTGGACACACAAGCCTTCGAAGAGGGGATTCCAAACCTGGCCAGACTTAGACTTGCTGTTCATCACAACCAAAAACGGGTAGAGAGACCATAACGGGCATAAAGCTTGATAAAATATCTCTATACTGGGCTCATCTAAACAAAGGGAGTTGTTTAATAAAAGGTGTGAAAGGTTTGTCTGCACAGTAACCTAGAGAATTTACTGAGCATGTGCAACTGTGTATCTGGGTCCAGGACACACTCCTAAAAACCTGCACAATTACTCCAAAATTCTGTCATTTTCAGATGTGAGAGATTTGGTTATAGGCTAGTTAACAATTCTAGATTTAATGATGATCTATTTATATTTTAACTTTGTTCTCCTTTAAGGACAACATTAGACAATATTGGAGGACACCATACACCCAACATACATAGGAAGCCTGTGTGATGTTCTGTATTTGTGAATGGCAGTGTTTGTAGCACAATTGTTCTAGCAGTAACGCTCTTGTTTGTGTGTCTGGGGATCTAATGATATTCCTGTTTTCTATTGGTTAGTTTGTGGCGCACCCTATCTGCCAGCAGGTCCTCTCCTCCATCTGGAGTGGGAAGCTCTCAGGTTGGAGAGGCAGCAACACAATCTGGAAGCTCTTTATCGCCTGCTCCATCTTTATCACAATGCCCTTCCTGTGTCTGGTGTACTGGCTGTTACCCAAATCTAAGGTACAGACGGGTGATTGTACTGTAAGGGTTGGTATTTTGGCTATGATGACTGCATTAGAAGGTTGTTAGTTAAATCTCTGATTACAAATGAATGTTTAAATTCGTAATTAGTCGGGAAAAATGGGTTTTAGGGCGAACTCCTTAAATGAGACATAAATGTTGAAAACCATGTTTTCATTACGTATTGCCTCTGTTTAGCAGACAGACGATACCCTTTATATGGCGATTCTTTCAAAGTCAGAACCCATTCCGACACAGTTTATTATAAATCCCTCAACCAGAGGAATCATTTAAAGATCCAGTCTCACTTCAGTTTCTCTGATCTTCCCCACAATGCTGACCAAAAGTGAGACTGGATACATAAATGAACAACCGCTGGGTGAGGGTTTTGTATAGAACTGCGTAATGTCAGCTGCTGCTTCTACTTGAATGTTTTTTTGACTCTGTAAGTGATAAACTATTTTATGGGCAGTGAACAGAGATAACGCGTTTCACTTCCTCGCGATTCTCTGTTCTTTGTTACACAGATTGGAAAAATCCTAAAAATCCCAGTGATTAAATTCCTTCTTCATTCGGCTTCTTATCTGTGGTTCCTCATCTTCCTGTTGCTAGAGTCGATGATCATGGAACAACGTCATGACATATATGAAGGCAGGAGCCAGGCCATCTGGCAGAATTCTCTGCACATGATATGGGTTGCAGGTTTGTACACTAGCTCTGCACACTGTATCGGACTCTATGTGTCTAGGTCCATCCTCCACTAGCTCTGCACACTGTATCGGACTCTATGTGTCTAGGTCCATCCTCCACTAGCTCTGCACACTGTATCAGACTCTGTATGTGTCTAGGTCCATCCTCCACTAGCTCTGCACACTGTATCAGACTCTGTATGTGTCTAGGTCCATCCTCCACTAGCTCTGCACACTGTATCAGACTCTCTATGTGTCTAGGTCCATCCTCCACGAGCTCTGCACACTGTGTTCGCTTTCAAATGTTAAATAAGATCTGATTGGTTGGGGCAAAATTAGCACCATTTTAAACGATAAGAACTTTTATTGAATAACCCTGTAATTCTTTATAATATATGTTTTATAGAAAGTGTAGGCTGGCCAGCCGTAATTTTTTTTATGTGTATATTTACATAAATCCTATTTATAAAAAGGTATTTTTATAGCTGGTGTTGGTGTAATAGGTATAGATTGTCTATGAATAAAATTGAATGGAAGATAACTTATCCCTTGTGGCTCTTGTGGGGTGTCATTTTATATAGTTTGAGACACAGTTGCCCTTTAATGGAATGGATTTAAATATTACCCAACAATTGAGTTGAACGTATCAAGACAATCCAAGCTTCTCATGCGGCCCCCTGTGAAATTTAATTGGCCCTCCCCTGTCAATAACCAAACCCACCGGCCATCTAGTTCTCCTAAGGAATTGTGTATAATTTTCAAACATGGACCTACCTGCTTTAGTGTAGTAAAAACACACTCTGAGTTTGGTTCGTCCACACAGACCATTAGCCCTTTAATATAACCAAGATCCTCAGTGAGAACTAGGCCAGGTACATACTGATGGTCACGATGTCCAAGAAGTTCCACCAGTCCAAGAAGTAACTGCGCCGAGGCCTTCAATCCAAACCTCTTTACAACAACTCGTGCCACAGGAAACCCTATCGGGATAAACAATAGATTATCATTCCGCATTTAGGACACATGGACACATGACCAGTGCAGACAGAACTGAGAGGGGAAACTACATGGAGCTAAAACAATAATTCTAAATTAATTCATTGTAAAATAAAAAAATTGCAATAGTTAGAAGATTGAGAGATGTAAGTCTAACCTGAAAAGCCTGCTGTTCTGAGGCAAAATGTAAAAACCTGCAGTATCGTAAAGCTCGTACAATACCAAGTGGTAGTACACTACCGCTATCGTATTGTATAGGTGACCGCACAGTTACGATCGCAAATGTAGCATTAACTAACGTTAAAGGAGCGCTTTCTGTTACCGCTCTTTCTGCTGGTTCTTCGTGTTAGCAACAGTCAGTCTTGGAGGTAACAAATTACATCACAGCCAAGGACTGAACGCTGTTCTCCATGCTGCTTCCTGTTTGTAATGCATGCAAAAGTTTGGAGAAGCAGAGGGAATGGGAGAGAACATCACTTGCTGCAGATTAGTGCTACACTCTGTCAGCTTTCTAACTATTGTAATTTTGGGGTTTGGGGGTGATTTACCTATATCATTTTTTATTTAAGGGGTTGGACATGCCCTTTATGTTCATTGGCAGTCCAAAAGGATAATTTCCCTATAGCCACACACGGACAGTCCAATACAGTGTGCAGAGCTAGTGGAGGATGGACCTAGACACATGGACAGTCCGATACAGTGTGCAGAGCTAGTGGAGGATGGACCTAGACACATGGACAGTCCGATACAGTGTGCACAGCTAGTGGAGGATGGACCTAGACACATAGAGAGTCTGATACAGTGTGCAAGCTAGTGGAGGATGGACCTAGACACATGGACAGTCCGATACAGTGTGCACAGCTAGTGGAGGATGGACCTAGACACATAGCAGTCTGATACAGTGGTGCAGAGCTAGTGGAGGATGGACCTAGACACATAAGAGTCTATACAGTGTGCAGAGCTAGTGGGGATGACCTAGACACTAGGAGTCTGATACAGTGTGCAGAGCTAGTGGAGGATGACCTAGAACATAAGAGTCTGATACAGTGTGGCAGAGCTAGTGGAGGATGGACCTAGACCATAGAGAGTCGATACAGTGTGCAAGCTAGTGGAGGATGGACCTAGACACATCGAGTCCATACAGTGTGCAGAGCTAGTGGAGGATGGACCTAGACACACGAAGTCCATATACAGTGTGCAGAGCTAGTGGAGGATGGACCTAGACACATAGAGTCCGATACAGTGTGCAGAGCTAGTGGAGGATGGACCTAGACACATAGAGAGTCGATACAGTGTGCAGCTGTGAGGAATGGACCTAGACACATAGAGAGTCTGATACAGTGTGCCAGCTAGTGGAGGATGGACCTAGACACATAAGAGTCCGATACAGTTGTAGAGCTATGGAGGATGGACCTAGACACATAGACAGTCCGATACAGTGTGCAGAGCTAGTGGAGGATGGACCTAGACACATAGAGAGTCTGATACAGTGTGCACAGCTAGTGGAGGATGGACCTAGACACATAGAGAGTCTGATACAGTGTGCAGAGCTAGTGGAGGATGGACCTAGACACATAGAGAGTCCTGATACAGTGTGCAGAGCTAGTGGAGGATGGACCTAGACACATAGAGAGTCTGATACAGTGTGCAGAGCTAGTGGAGGATGGACCTAGACACATAAGAGTCCGATACAGTGTGCGAGCTAGTGGAGGATGGACCTAGACACAAAGAGTCTGATACAGTGTGCAGAGCTAGTGGAGGATGGACCTAGACACATAGAGAGTCCGATACAGTGGTGCAGAGCTAGTGGGGATGACCTAGACACATAGATCCGATACAGTGTGCAGAGCTAGTGGAGGATGGACCTAGACACATAGAGATCCGATACAGTGTGCAGAGCTAGTGGAGGATGGACCTAGACACATAGAAGAGTCCAATACAGTGTGCAGAGCTAGTGGAGGATGGACCTAGACACATAGAGAGCTGATACAGTGTGCAGCTAGTGGAGGATGGACCTAGACACATACAGAGTCCGATACAGTGTGCAGAGCTAGTGGAGGATGGACCTAGACACATAGAGAGTCCGATACAGTGTGCAGAGCTAGTGAGGATGGACCTAGACCATAGAGATCCAATACAGTGTGCAAGCTAGTGGAGGATGGACCTAGACACATAGAGAGTCCGATACAGTGTGCAGAGCTAGTGGAGGATGGACCTAGACACATAACAGAGTCCGATACAGTGTGCCGAGCTAGTGAGGATGGACCTAGACACATAGAGAGTCTGATACAGTGTGCAGAGCTAGTGGAGGATGGACCTAGACACATAGAGTCTATACTTGGCAGAGCTAGTGGAGGATGGACCTAGACACATAGAGTCTGCATACAGTGTGCAGAGCTAGTGGAGGATGGACCTAGACACATAGAGAGTCCGATACAGTGTGCAGACTGCTAGTGGAGGATGGACCTAGACACATAGAGTCGATACAGTGTGCAGAGCTAGTGGAGGATGGACCTAGACACATCGAGAGTCCTGATACGGTGCAGACTAGTGGAGGATGGACCTAGACACATAGAGGTCGATACAGTGTGCAGAGCTATGGAGGTGGACCTAGACACATAGAGAGTCTGATACATTGTGCAGAGCTATGTGGAGGATGGACCTAGACACATAGGAGTCGATACAGTGTGCAGAGCTAGTGGAGGATGGACCTAGACACATACAGAGTCCGATACAGTGTGCAGAGCTAGTGGAGGATGGACCTAGACACATAGAGAGTCCAATACAGTGTGCAGAGCTAGTGGAGGATGGACCTAGACCATAAGAGAGTCCAATACAGTGTGCAGAGCTAGTGAGGATGGACCTAGACACATAGAGAGTCTGATACAGTGGTGGGCAGAGCTAGTGGAGGATGGACCTAGACACATAGAGAGTCGATACAGTGTGCACAGCTAGTGGAGGATGGACCTAGACACATACAGAGTCCGATCAGTGTGCAGAGCTAGTGGAGGATGGACCTAGACACATAGAGTCTGATACAGTGTGCAGACTAGTGGAGGATGGACCTAGACACATAGAGTCTGATACAGTGTGCAGAGCTAGTGGAGGATGGACCTAGACACATAGAGAGTCTGATACAGTGTGCAGAGCTAGTGGAGGATGGACCTAGACACATAGAGAGTCCTGATACAGTGTGCAGAGCTAGTGGAGGATGGACCTAGACACATACGAGTCCGATACAGTGTGCAGAGCTAGTGGGGATGGACCTAGACACATAAGAGTCGATACAGTGTGCAAGCTGTGAGGATACCTAACACATAGAGTCCAATACAGTGTTGCAGAGCTAGTGGAGGATGGACCTAGACACAATAGAGTCCGATACAGTGTGCAGAGCTAGTGGAGGATGGACCTAGACACATAGAGAGTCCGATACAGTGTGGCAAGCTAGTGGAGGATGGACCTAGACACATACGAGTCGATACAGTGTGCAGAGCTAGTGGGAGGACCTAGACACATAGAGAGTCCGATACAGTGTGCAGCTAGTGGAGATGGACTAGACACATAGAGTCCGATACAGTTGGCAAGCTAGTGGAGATGGACCTAGACACATACAGAGTCGATACAGTGTGCAAGCTAGTGGAGGATGGACCTAGACACATAGAGAGTCTGATACAGTGTGCAGAGCTAGTGGGATGGACCTGACACATAGAGAGTCTGATACAGTGTGCAGAGCTAGTGGAGGATGGACCTAGACACATAGAAGTCCGATACAGTGTGCAGAGCTAGTGAGGATGGACCTAGACACTAAGAGTCTGATACAGTGTGCAGAGCTAGTGGAGGATGGACCTAGACACATAGAGAGTCCGATACAGTGTGCAGAGCTAGTGGAGGATGGACCTACACATAGAGAGTCCGATACAGTGTGCAGAGCTAGTGGAGGATGGACCTAACACATACAGAGTCCGATACAGTGTGCAAGCTAGTGGAGGATGGACCTAGACACAATAGAAGTCCGATACAGTGTGCACCTAGTGGAGGATGGACCTAGACACATAGAGTCCGATACAGTGTGCAGAGCTAGTGGAGGATGGACCTAGACACATGAGATTCCGATACAGTGTGCAGAGCTAGTGGAGGATGGACCTAGAACACATAAGAGTCCGATACAGTGTGCAAGCTAGTGGAGGATGACCTAACACATAGAGTCCGATACAGTGTGCATGAGCTAGTGGAGGATGGACCTAGACACATACAGAGTCCGAACAGTGTGCAGAGCTAGTGGAGGATGGACCTAGACACATAGAGAGTCCGATACAGTGTGGACAGCTAGTGAGGATGGACCTAGACACATAGAGTCGCGATACATGTGGCAGAGCTAGTGGAGGATGGACCTAGACACATACATAGTCCGATACAGTGTGCAGAGCTAGTGGAGGATGGACCTAGACACATAGAGAGTCCGATACAGTGTGCAAGCTAGTGGAGGATGACCTAGACACATAGAGATCGATACAGTGTGCAGAGCTAGTGGAGGATGGACCTAGACACATAGAGAGTCCGATACAGTGTGCAGCTAGTGAGGATGGACCTAGACACATAGAGAGTCCGATACAGTGTGCAGAGCTAGTGGAGATGGACCTAGACACATAGAGAGTCTGATACAGTGTGCAATCTAGTGAGGATGGACCTAGACACATAGAGAGTCCGATACAGTGTGCAGGCTAGTGGAGGATGGACCTAGACACATAGAGAGTCTGATACAGTGTGCAGAGCTAGTGGAGGATGGACCTACACATAGAGTCTGATCAGTGTGCAGCTAGTGGAGGATGGACCTAGACACATAGGAGTCTGATACAGTGTGCAGAGCTAGTGGAGGATGGACCTAGACACATAGACAGTCTATACAGTGGTGCAAGCTAGTGGAGGATGGACCTAGACACATAGAGAGTCTGATACAGTGTGCAGAGCTAGTGTGGAGATGGACCTAGACACATAGAGAGTCTGATACAGTGTGCAGAGCTGGGAGGATGGACCTAGACACATAGAGGTCTGATACAGTGTGCAGAGCTAGTGGAGGTGGACCTAGACACATAGAGTCCGTACAGTTGTGCAGAGCTAGTGAGGATGGACCTAGACATACAAGTCTGATACAGTGTGCAGAGCTAGTGGAGGATGGACCTAGACACATAGAGAGTCTGATACAGTGTGCAGAGCTATGGAGGATGGACCTAGACACATGAGAGTCTGATACAGTGGTGCAGAGCTAGTGGAGGATGGACCTAGACACATAGAGTCCGATACAGTGTGCAAGCTAGTGGAGGATGGACCTAGACACTAGAGAGTCCGATACAGTGTGCAGAGCTAGTGGAGGATGGGACCTAGACACATGAAGTCTGATACAGTTGCAGAGCTAGTGGAGGATGGACCTAGAACCATACAGAGTCCGATACAGTGTGCAAGCTAGTGGAGGATGGACCTAGACATATAGAGTCATAACAGTGTGCAGAGCTAGTGGAGGATGACCTAGACACATAGAGAGTCTGATACGTGTGCAGAGCTATTGGAGGATGGACCTAGACACATAGAGAGTCTGATACAGTGTGCAGAGCTAGTGGAGGATGGACCTAGACCCATAAGTCCGTACAGTGTGCAGAGCTAGTGGAGGATGGACCTAGACACATAGAGAGTCCGATACAGTGTGCAGAGCTAGTGGAGGATGACCTAGACACATAGAGTCCATACAGTGTGCACAGCTAGTGGATGTGGACCTAGACACATACAGAGTCTATCAGTGTGCAGAGCTAGTGGAGGATGGCCTAGACACATAAGAGTCCGATACAGTGTGCAGAGCTAGTGGAGATGGACCTAGACACTAGAGAGTCCATACAGTTGTGCAGAGCTAGTGGAGGATGGACCTAGACACATAAGAGTCCGATACAGTGTGCAGAGCTAGTGGAGGATGACCTAGACACATGAAGTCTGATACAGTGTGCAGAGCTAGTGGAGGATGGACCTAGACACATAGAGAGTCTGATACAGTGTGCAGAGCTAGTGGAGGATGGACCTAGACACATAGAGTCCGATACAGTGTGCAGAGCTAGTGGAGGATGGACCTAGACACATAAGTCCGATACAGTGTCAGACTTGGAGGATGGACCTAAGAACATAGAGTCTGATACAGTGTGCAGAGCTGTGGAGGATGGACCTAGACACATAGAGAGTCTGATACAGTGTGCAGGCTAGTGGAGGATGGACCTAGACACATAGAGATCGATAACGAGTGTGCAGAGCTAGTGGAGGATGGACCTAGACACATAAGAGTCCGATACAGTGTGCAGAGCTAGTGGAGGATGGACCTAGACACTACAGAGTCCGATACAGTGTGCAGAGCTAGTGAGGATGGACCTAGACACATAGAGTCGACGTGTGCAGAGCTAGTGGAGGATGACCTAGACACATAAGAGTCCGATACAGTGTGCAGAGCTAGTGAGGATGGACCTAGACACATAGAGAGTCCGATACAGTGTGCAGAGCTAGTGGAGGATGGACCTAGACACATACAGATCGATCAGTGTGCAGAGCTAGTGGAGGATGGACCTAGACACATAGAGAGTCCGATACAGTGTGCAGAGCTGGGGAGGATGGACCTAGACACATAGAGAGTCGATACAGTGTGCAAGCTAGTGGAGGATGGACCTAGACACATACAGAGTCTGATACAGTGTCAGAGCTAGTGAGGATGGACCTAGACACATAGAGAGTCCGATACAGTGTGCAGCAGCTAGTGGAGGATGGACCTAGACACATAGAGAGTCTGATACAGTGTGCAGAGCTAGTGGAGGATGGACCTAGACACATAAGAAGTCCGATACATGTGCAAGCTAGTGGAGGATGGACCTAGACACATAAGAGTCGATACGTGTGCAGAGCTAGTGGAGGATGGACCTAGACACATAGAGAGTCCGATACAGTGTGCACAGCTAGTGGAGGATGGACCTAGACACATACAGTCCGATACAGTGTGCAGAGCTAGTGGAGATGGACCTAGACACATACAGAGTCCGATACAGTGTGCAGAGCTAGTGGAGGATGGACCTAGACACATAGAGAGTCGATACAGTGTGCAAGCTAGTGGAGATGGACCTAGACACATAGAGTCCGATACAGTGTGCAGAGCTAGGAGGATGGACCTAGACACATAGAGAGTCCGATACAGTGTGCACAGCTAGTGGAGGATGGACCTAACACATAGAAGTCCGATACAGTGTGCACAGCTAGTGGAATGGACCTAGACCCATAGAGATCCGATACAGTGTGCGAGCTAGTGGAGGATGGACCTAGACACACATAGATCCGATACGTGTGCAGAGCTAGTGAGGATGGACCTAGAACACATAGAGAGTCCGATACAGTGTGCAAGCTAGTGGAGGATGGACCTAGACACATAGATTCCGATACAGTGTGCAGAGCTAGTGGAGGATGGCCCTAGACACATAGAGTCCGATACAAGTGTGCAGAGCTAGTGGAGGATGGACCTAGACAACATAGAGAGTCGATAACAGTGTGCAAGCTAGTGGAGGATGGACCTAGACACATAGAGTCCGATACAGTGTGGCAGAGCTAGTGGAGGATGGACCTAGACACATAGAGAGTCCGATACAGTGTGCAAGCTAGTGAGGATGGACCTAGACACCATAGAGAGTCCGATACAGTGTGAAGAGCTAGTGGAGGATGGACCTAGCACACATAGAGAGTCCGATACAGTGTGCAAGCTAGTGGGAGGATGGACCTAACACATAGAGAGTCCGATACAGTGTGCAGAGCTAGTGGAGGATGGACCTAGACACCATAGAGAGTCGATACAGTGTGCAGAGCTAGTGGAGGATGGACCTAGACACATAGAGTCTGATACAGTGTGCAGAGCTAGTGAGGATGGACCTAGCACACATAGAGAGTCCGATACAGTGTGCAGACTAGTGGAGGATGGACCTAGACACATAGACCTCTGATACAGTGTGCAGAGCTAGTGGAGGATGGACCTAGACACATAGAGAGTCTGATACAGTGTGCAGAGCTAGTGGAGGATGGACCTAGACACATAAGAGTCTGATACAGTGTGCAGAGCTAGTGGAGGATGGAGTAGACACATGAGAGTCTGATACAGTGTGCAGAGCTAGTGAGGTGGACCTAGACACATAGAAGTCGATAGTGTGCAGACTAGTGAGGATGGACCTAGACACATAAGAGTCTGATACAGTGTGCAGCTATGGAGGATGACCTAGACACATAGAAGTCGATACAGTGTGCAGAGCTAGTGGAGGATGGACCTAGACACATAGAGAGTCTGATACAGTGTGCAGGCTAGTGGAGGATGGACCTAGACACACAGAGTCGATACAGTGTGCAGAGCTAGTGGAGGATGGACCTAGACACAATAGAGTCCGATACAGTGTGCAGAGCTAGTGGAGGATGGACCTAGACACATAAAGTCCGATACAGTGTGCAGAGCTAGTGGAGATGGACCTAGACACATAAGAGTCCGATACAGTGTGCAGAGCGTGAGGATGGACCTAGACACATAAAGTCTGATACGTGTGCAGAGCTAGTGGGATGGACCTAACACATAAAGAGTCGATACAGTGTGCAGAGCTAGTGGAGGATGGACCTAGACACATAGAGACTGATACAGTGTGCAAGCTAGTGGAGGATGGACCTAGACACATAGAGCCCGATACAGTGTGCAGAGCTAGTGGAGGATGGACCTAGACACATAGAAGTCCGATACAGTGCAGAGCTAGTGGGGATGGACCAGACACATAGAGTCCGATACAGTGTGCAAGCTAGTGGAGGATGGACCTAGACACATAAGAGTCCGATACAGTGTGCAGAGCTAGTGGAGGATGGACCTAGACACATAGACAGTCCGATACAGTGTGCAGAGCTAGTGGGAGGTGGACCTAGACACATAGAAGTCTGATACAGTGTGCAGAGCTAGTGGAGGATGGACCTAGACACATGAGAGTCCGATACAGTGTGCGAGCTAGTGGGATGGACCTAGACACATAGAGTCGATACAGTGTGCAGAGCTAGTGGAGGATGGACCTAGACACATAAGAGTCCTACAGTGTGCAGAGCTATTAGGATGGACCTAGACACATAGAGAGTCTGATACAGTGTCGAGCTAGTGGAGGATGGACCTAGACACATAGAGAGTCCGATACAGTGTGCAGAGCTAGTGGAGATGGACCTAGACACATAAGATTCCGATACAGTGCAGCTAGTGGAGGATGGACCTAACCCTAGAGAGTCGATACAGTGTGCAAGCTAGTGGAGATGGACCTAGACACATGAGAGTTCCGATACAGTGTGCAGAGCTAGTGGAGGATGGACCTGACACAGAGAGTCTGATACAGTGTGCAGAGCTAGTGGGGATGGACCTAGACACATAGAGAGTCCGATACAGTGTGCAGAGCTAGTGGAGGATGGACCTAGACCCATAGAGAGGTCCGATACAGTGGTGCAGAGCTAGTGGAGGATGGACCTAGACACATACAGATCCGATACAGTGTGCAGAGCTAGTGGAGGATGGACCTAGACACATAGAGAGTCGATACAGTGGCAGAGCTAGTGGAGATGGACCTAGACACATACAGAGTCGATCCAGTGTGCAGAGCTAGTGAGTGGACTAGACCATAGAGAGTCCGATACAGTGGCAAGCTATTGGAGGATGGACCTAGACACATAGACGCGATACAGTGTGCAGAGCTAGTGAGGATGGACCTAGACACATAAGAGTCTGATACAGTGTGCAAGCTAGTGGAGATGGACCTAGACACATAGAGATCTGATACAGTGTCAGAGCTAGTGGAGGATGGACCTAGACACATAGAGAGTCTGATACAGTTGCAGAGCTAGTGGAGGATGGACCTAGACACATAGAGTCGATACAGTGTGCAGAGCTAGTGAGGATGGACCTAGACACATAGAGAGTCGCGATACAGTGTGCAGAGCTAGTGGAGATGGACCTAGACACATAGAGAGTCCGATACGTGTGGCGAGCTAGTGGAGGATGGACCTAGACACATAGAGAGTCGATACAGTTGTGCAGAGCTAGTGGAGGTGGACCTAACACATAGAGAGAGTCCGATACAGTGTGGAGCTAGTGGAGGATGGACCTAGACACATAGAGTCCGATACAGTGTGCGAGCTAGTGGAGGATGGACCTAGACACATAGAGAGTCTGATACAGTGTGCAGAGCTATGGAGGATGGACCTAGACACATAGGAGTCCGATACAGTGTGCAGAGCTAGTGGAGGATGGACCTAGACACATAAGAGTCGCGATACAGTGTGCAGAGCTAGTGGAGATGGACCTAGACACATAAGAGTCCGATCAGTGTGCAGAGCTAGTGGAGATGGACCTAGACACATAGAGATCGTACAGTGTGCAACTAGTGGAGGATGGACCTAGACACATAGAGAGTCCGATACAGTGTGAGAGCTAGTGGAGGATGGACCCTAGACACATAGAGAGTCCGATACAGTGTGCAGAGCTATGGAGGATGGACCTAGACACATACGAGTCGATACAGTGTGCAGAGCTAGTGGAGGATGGACCTAGACACATACAGAGTCCGATACAGTGTGCAGAGCTAGTGGAGGATGGACCTAACACAGAGAGTCCGATACAGTGTGCAGAGCTAGTGGAGGATGGACCTAGACACATAGACAGTCCGATACAGTGTGCAGAGCTTGGAGGATGGACCTAGACACATAGAGATCGATACAGTGTGCAGAGCTAGTGGAGGATGGACCTAGACACATAGAGAGTCTGATACAGTGTGCAGAGCTAGTGGAGGATGGACCTAGACACTGAGAGTCGATACAGTGTGCAGAGCTAGTGGAGATGGACCTAGACACATAGAGAGTCTGATACAGTGTGCAGAGCTAGTGGAGGATGGACCTAGACACATAAGAGTCGATACAGTGTGCAGAGCTAGTGAGGATGGACCTAGACACATAGAGAGTCCGATACAGTGTGCAGAGCTAGTGGAGGATGGACCTAGACACATAGAGAGTCCGATACAGTGTGCAGAGCTAGTGGAGGATGGACCTAGACACATAGAGTCCGATACAGTGTGCAGAGCTAGTGGAGGATGGACCTAGACACATAGAGAGTCTGATACAGTGTGCAGAGCTAGTGGAGGATGGACCTAGACACATACAGAGTCGATACAGTGTGCAGAGCTAGTGAGGATGGACCTAGACACATAGAGTCCGATACAGTGTGCAGAGCTAGTGGAGGATGGACCTAGACACATAAGAGTCCGATACAGTGTGCAGAGCTAGGGAGGATGGACCTAGACACATGGACAGTCCGATACAGTGTGCAGCTAGTGGAGGATGGACCTAGACACATAGAGAGTCCGATACAGTGTAGAGCTAGTGGAGGGACCTAGCACATGAGTCGATACAGTGTGCAAGCTATGAGGATGGACCTAGAACACTAGAGAGTCCGATACAGTGTGCAGAGCTAGTGGAGGATGGACCTAGACACAGGACAGTCCGATACAGTGTGCAAGCTAGTGGAGGATGGACCTAGACACATAGAGAGTCGATACAGTGTGCAGAGCTAGTGAGGATGGACCTAGAACATGAGAAGTCCGATACAGTGTGCAGCTAGTGGAGGATGGACCTAGACACATAGAGATCGATACAGTGTGCAGACTAGTGGAGGATGACCTAGACACATAGAAGTCTGATACGTGTGCAGAGCTAGTGGAGGATGGACCTAGACACATGAGAAGTCCGATACAGTGTGCAGCTAGTGGAGGATGGACCTAGACACATAGAGATCGATACATGTGCAGAGCTAGTGGAGGATGGACCTAGACACATAGAGAGTCCGATACAGTGTGCAGAGCTAGTGGAGGATGGACCTAGACACATAGAGAGTCTGATACAGTGTGCAGAGCTAGTGGAGGATGGACCTAGACACATACAGAGTCCGATACAGTGTGCAGAGCTAGTGGAGGATGGACCTAGACACATAGAGAGTCGATACAGTGTGCAGGCTAGTGGAGGATGGACCTAGACACATAAGTCCATACAGTGTGCAGGCTAGTGGAGGATGGACCTAGACACATGAGAGTCTGATACAGTGTGCAAGCTAGTGAGGATGGACCTAACACATAGAGAGTCGATACAGTGTGCAAGCTAGTGGAGGATGGACCTAGACACATAAGAGTCCGATACAGTGTGCAGAGCTAGTGGAGGATGACCTAACACTAGAAGTCGATACAGTGTGCAGAGCTAGTGGAGATGGACCTAGACACATAGGAGTCCGATACAGTGTGCAGAGCTAGTGGAGGATGGACCTAGACACATAGAGAGTCGATACAGTGTGCAGAGCTAGTGGAGATGGACCTAGACACATAAGAGTCGATACAGTGTGCAGACTAGTGGAGATGGACCTAGACACTAGAGAGTCGATACAGTGTGCAGAGCTAGTGGAGGATGGACCTAGACAATAGAAGTCCAGATACAGTGTGCAGAGCTAGTGAGGTGGACTAGACCCATAGAGATTCAATACAGTGTGCAGAGCTAGTGGAGGATGACCTAGACACTAGAGAGTCGATACAGTGTGCAGAGCTAGTGGAGGAGGACCTAGACACATAGAGAGTCTGATACAGTGTGCAGAGCTAGTGAGGATGGACCTAGACACATACAGAGTCGATACAGTGTGCAGAGCTAGTGGAGGATGGACCTAGACACATAAGTCTGATACAGTGTGCAGAGCTAGTGGAGGATGGACCTAGACACATAGAGTCGATACAGTGTGCAGAGCTAGTGGAGGATGGACCTAGACACATAGAGAGTCTGATACAGTGTTGCAGGACTAGTGGAGGATGGACCTAGACACATAAGAGTCTGATACAGTGTGCAGAGCTAGTGGAGGATGGACCTAGACACATAAGAGTCCTATCCAGTGTGCAGAGCTAGTGGAGGATGGACCTAGACACATAAGAGTCCGATACAGTGTGCAGATAGTGGAGGATGGACCTAGACACATACAGAGTCCAATACGTGTGCAGAGCTATGGAGGATGGACCTAGACACATAAGAAGTCGATACAGTGTGCAGAGCTAGTGGAGGATGGCCCTAGACACATAGAGAGTCCGATACAGTGTGCAGAGCTAGTGGAGGATGGACCTAGACACATACGAGTTCGATACAGTGTGCAGAGCTAGTGGAGAGGACCTAGACACATAGAAGTCATACAGTGTGCAACTAGTGGAGGATGGACCTAGACACATAGAGAGTCCTATACAGTGGCAGAGCTAGTGAGGGATGGACCTAGACACATAAGAGTCGATACAGTGTGCAGAGCTAGTGGAGGATGGACCTAACCATAGAGAGTCTGATACAGTGTGCAAGCTAGTGGAGGATGGACCTAGACACATAGAGAGTCTGATACAGTGTGCAGACTAGTGGAGGATGGACACTAGACACATAGAGAGTCCGATACAGTGTGCAGAGCTAGTGGAGGATGGACCTAGACACATAAGAGTCGATACGTGTGCAGAGCTAGTGGAGGATGGACCTAGACACCTAGAGAGTCCGATACAGTGTGCAGAGCTTGTGAGGATGGACCTAGACACATAGAGAGTCGATACAGTGTGCAGAGCTAGTGGAGATGGACCTAACACATAGAGAGTCCGATACAGTGTGCAGAGCTAGTGGAGGATGGACCTAGACACACGGACAGTCCGATACAGTGTGCACAGCTAGTGGAGGATGGACCTAGACACATAGAGAGTCCGATACAGTGTGCAGAGCTAGTGGAGGATGGACCTAGACATAGAGGTCCGATACAGTGTGCAGAGCTAGTGGAGGATGGACCTAGACAACATAGAGAGTCCGATACAGTGTGCAGAGCTAGTGGAGGATGGACCTAGACCACAGGAAGTCCGATACAGTGTGCACAGCTAGTGGAGGATGGACCTAGACACATAGAGAGTCCGATACAGTGTGCAGAGCTAGTGGAGGATGGACCTAGACACATGACAAGTCCGATACAGTGTGCAAGCTAGTGGGAGGATGGACCTAGACACATAGAGTCGATAACAGTGTGCAGAGCTTGTGGAGGATGGACCTAGACAATAGAGAGTCTGATACAGTGTGCAGAGCTAGTGGAGGATGGACCTAGACACATGGACAGTCCGATACAGTGTGCACAGCTAGTGGAGGATGGACCTAGACACATAGAGTCCGATACAGTGTGCAGAGCTAGTGGGGGATGGACCTAGACACATAGAGAGTCCGATACAGTGTGCAGAGCTAGTGGAGGATGGACCTAGACACATAGAGAGTCTGATACAGTGTGCAGAGCTAGTGGAGGATGGACCTAGACACATAGAGAGTCCGATACAGTGTGCAGAGTAGTGGAGGATGGACCTAGACACATAGAGAGTCGATACAGTGTGCAGAGCTAGTGGAGGATGGACCTAGACACAATAGAGTCCATACAGTGTGCAGAGCTAGTGGAGGATGGACCTAGACACATAAGAGAGTCTGATACAGTGTGCAGAGTATGTGGAGGATGGACCTAGACACTAGAGAGTCCGTAAAGTGTGCAAGCTAGTGGAGGATGGACCTAGACACATAAGAGTCTGATACAGTGTGCAGAGCTAGTGGAGGATGGACATGACACATAGAGAGTCGATACAGTGTGCAGAGCTAGTGGAGGATGGACCTAGCACACATAGAGAGTCTGATACAGTGTGCAGAGCTAGTGGAGGATGGACCTAGACACATAGAGAGTTCGATAAGTGTGCAGAGCTAGTGGAGGATGGGCTAGACACATAGAGAGTCCGATACAGTGTGCAGAGCTAGTGGAGGATGGACCTAGACACATAGAGAGTCCGATACAGTGTGCAGAGCTAGTGGAGGATGGACCTAGACACATAGAGGTCCATACAGTGTGCGAGCTAGTGGAGGATGGACCTAGACACATAGAGAGTCCAATCAGTGTGCAGAGCTAGTGGGGATGGACCTAGACACATAGAGAGTCGATACAGTGTGCAGAGCTAGTGGAGATGGACCTAGACACCATAGAGAGTCTGATACAGTGTGCAAGCTAGTGGAGGATGGACCTAGACACATACAGAGTCCGTACAGTGTGCAGAGCTAGTGGAGGATGGACTAGACACATAGAGTCTGATACAGTGTGCAGAGCTAGTGGAGGATGGACCTAGACACATAGAGTGATACAGTGTGCAGAGCTAGTGGAGGATTGACCTAGACACATAGAGAGTCGTACAGTGTGCAGAGCTAGTGGGGAGAGGACCTAGACACATAGAGAGTCTGATACAGTGTGCAGAGCTAGTGGAGGATGGACCTAGACACATACAGAGTCCGATACAGTGTGCAGAGCTAGTGGAGGATGGACCTAGACACATACAGAGTCCGATACAGTGTGCAAGCTAGTGGAGGATGGACCTAGACACATAAGAGTCCATACAGTGTGCAGAGCTAGTGGAGGATGGACCTAGACATAAAGAGTCTGATACAGTGTGCAGAGCTGTGGAGGATGGACCTAGACACATAGAGAGTCCGATACAGTGTGCAGAGCTAGTGGAGGATGGACCTAGACACATACAGAGTCGATACAGTGTGCGAGCTAGTGGAGGATGGACCTAGACACATAGAGTCCGATACAGTGTGCAGAGCTAGTGGAGGATGGACCTAGACACATAGAGAGTCCGATACAGTGTGCAGAGCTAGTGGAGGATGGACCTAGACACATAGAGTCTGATACAGTGTGCAGAGCTAGTGGAGGATGGACCTAGACACATAGAGAGTCTGATACAGTGTGCAGAGTAGTGGAGGATGGACCTAGACACATAGAGAGTCTGATACAGTGTGCAGAGCTAGTGGAGGATGGACCTAGACACATAGAGAGTCCGATACAGTGTGGCAGAGCTTGTGGAGGATGGACCTAGACACATACAGAGTCGATACAGGGTGCAGAGCTAGTGGAGGATGGACTAGACACATAGAGAGTCGATACAGTGTGCAGAGCTAGTGGAGGATGGACCTAGACACATAGAGAGTCGATACATGTGCAGAGCTAGTGGAGGATGGACCTAGACACATAAGAGTCCGATACCGTGTGCAGAGCTAGTGGAGGATGGACCTCAGACACATAGGAGTCCGATACAGTGTGCACAGATAGTGGAGGATGGACCTAGACACAATAGAGTCGATACAGTGTGCAGAGCTAGTGGAGGATGGACCTAGACCAATAGAGAGTCGATACAGTGTGCAAGCTAGTGGAGGATGGACCTAGACACATAGAGTCGATACAGTGTGCAGAGCTAGTGGAGGATGGCCTAGACACATAGAGAGTCCGATACAGTGTGCAAAGCTAGTGGAGGATGGACCTAGACACATACGAGTCGATAAAGTGTGCAGAGCTAGTGGAGGATGGACCTAGACACATAAGAGTCCGATACCGTGTGCAGAGCTAGTGGAGGATGGACCTAGACACATAGAGGTCCGATACAGTGTGCACAGCTAGGTGGGAGGCTGGGGACTAGACACATAAGAGTCCGATACAGTGTGCGAGCGATAGTGGAGGATGGGCCTAGCACATACAGAGTCCGATACAGTGTGCAGAGCTAGTGGAGGATGGACCTAGACACATGGAGTCCGATACAGTGTGCAGAGCTAGTGGAGGATGGACCTAGACACATAGACAGTCCGATACAGTGTGCACAGCTAGTGGAGGATGGACTAGACACATAGAGAGTCTGATACAGTGTGCAGAGCTAGTGGAGGATGGACCTAGACACATAGAGAGTCTGATACAGTGTGCAGAGCTAGTGGAGGATGGACCTAGACACATAGAGTCTGATACAGTGTGCAGAGCTAGTGGAGGATGGACCTAGACCATAGAGTCTGATACAGTGTGCACAGCTAGAGGAGGATGGACCTAGACACATAGAGAGTCTGATACAGTGTGCAGAGCTAGTGGAGGATGGACCTAGACACATAGAGAGTCCGATACAGTGTGCAGAGCTAGTGGAGGATGGACCTAGACACATAGAGAGTCTGATACAGTGTGCAGAGTAGTGGAGGATGGACCTAGACACATAGAGAGTCGATACAGTGTGCAGAGCTAGTGGAGGATGGACCTAGACACATAGAGTCCGATACAGTGTGCAGAGCTAGTGGAGGATGGACCTAGACACATACAGAGTCCGATACAGTGTGCAGAGCTAGTGGAGGATGGACCTAGACACATAGAGTCTGATACAGTGTGCAGAGCTAGTGGAGGATGGACCTAGACACATAAGAGTCTGATACAGTGTGCAGAGCTAGTGGAGGATGGACCTAGACACATAAACAGTCCGATACAGTGTGCAGAGCTAGTGGAGGATGGACCTAGACACATAGACAGTCGATACAGTGTGCAGCTAGTGGAGGATGGACCTAGACACATAGAGAGTCTGATACAGGTGCAGAGCTAGTGGAGGATGGACCTAGACACATAGAAGTCGATACAGTGTGCAAGCTAGTGGAGGATGGACCTAGACACATAGAGAGTCTGATACAGTGTGCAGAGCTAGTGGAGGATGGACCTAGACACATAGAGAGTCTGATACAGTTGCAGAGCTAGTGGAGGATGGACCTAGACACATAGAGAGTCTGATACAGTGTGCAGAGCTAGTGGGGGATGGACCTAGACACATAGAGAGTCCGATACAGTGTGCGAGCTAGTGGAGGATGGACCTTGACACATAGAGAGTCCGATACAGTGTGCAGAGCTAGTGGAGGATGGACCTAGACACATAGAGAGTCGATACAGTGTGCAGAGCTAGTGGAGGATGGACCTAGACACATAGAAGTCCGATACCGTGTGCAGAGCTAGTGGAGGATGGACCTAGACAAATAGAGAGTCGATACAGTGTGCAGAGCTAGTGGAGGATGGACCTAGACACATAAGAGTCTGATACAGTGTGCAGACAGTGGAGGATGGACAGAACACATAGAGAGTCTGATACAGTGTGCAGAGCTAGTGGAGGATGGACCTAGACACATACAGAGTCCGATACAGTGTGCAGAGCTAGTGGAGGATGGACCTAGACACATAGACAGTCCGATACAGTGTGCACAGCTAGTGGAGGATGGACCTAGACACATAGAGAGTCGATACATGTGCAGAGCTAGTGGAGGATGGACCTAGACACATAGAGAGTCGATACAGTGTGCAGAGCTAGTGGAGGATGGACCTAGACACATAGAGAGTCTGATACAGTGTGCAGAGCTAGTGGAGATGGACCTAGACACATAGAGTCCGATACAGTGTGCAGAGCTAGTGGAGGATGGACCTAGACACATAGACAGTCCGATACAGTGTGCAGAGCTAGTGGAGGATGGACCTAGACACATAGAGAGTCCGATACAGTGTGCAGAGCTAGTGGAGGATGGACCTAGACACATAGAGAGTCTGATACAGTGTGCAGAGCTAGTGGAGGATGGACTAGACACATAGACAGTCCGATACAGTGTGCACAGCTAGTGGAGGATGGACCTAGACACATAGAGAGTCTGATACAGGTGGCAGAGCTAGTGGAGGATGGACCTAGACACATAGAGAGTCGATACAGTGTGCAGAGCTAGTGGAGGATGGACTAGACACATAGAGAGTCCGATACAGTGTGCAGAGTAGTGGAGGATGGACCTAGACACATACAGAGTCCGATACAGTGTGCAGAGCTAGTGGAGGATGGACCTAGAACATAGAGAGTCTGATACAGTGTGCAGAGCTAGTGGAGGATGGACTAGACACATAGAGAGTCTGATACAGTGTGCAGAGCTAGTGGAGGATGGACTAGACACATAGAGTATGATACAGTGGTGCAGAGTAGTGGAGGATGGACCTAGACACATACAGAGTCCGATACAGTGTGCAGAGCTAGTGGAGGATGGACCTAGACACATAGAGAGTCTGATACAGTGTGCAGAGCTAGTGGAGGATGGACCTAGACACATAGAGTCCGATACAGTGTGCAGAGCTAGTGGAGGATGGACTAGACACATAGAGTCCGATACAGTGTGACAGCTAGTGGAGGATGGACCTAGACACATACAGAGTCCGATACAGTGTGCAGAGCTAGTGGAGGATGGACCTAGAACAAAACAGAGTCGATACAGTGTGCAGAGCTAGTGGAGGATGGACCTAGACACATAGAGGTCCATACAGTGTGCACAGCTAGTGGAGGATGGACCTAGACACATAGAGAGTCCGATACAGTGTGCAGAGCTAGTGGAGGATGGACCTAGACACATACAGAGTCCGATACAGTGTGCAGAGCTAGTGGAGGATGGACCTAGACACATAGAGAGTCCGATACAGTGTGCAGAGCTAGTGGAGGATGGACCTAGACACATAGGAGTCATACAGTGTGCAGAGCTAGGAGGATGGACCTAGAACACATAGAGAGCTGATACAGTGTGCACAGCTAGTGGAGGATGGACCTAGACACATGAGAGTCCGATACAGTGTGCAGAGTAGTGGAGGATGGACCTAGACACATAGAGAGTCTGATACAGTGTGCAAGCTAGTGGAGGATGGACCTAGACACATAGAGAGTCGATACAGTGTGCAGAGCTAGTGGAGGATGGACCTAGACACATAGAGAGTCCGATACAGTGTGCAAGCTAGTGGAGGATGGACTCGACACATAAGAGTCCGATACAGTGTGCAGCTAGTGGAGGATGGACCTAGACACATAGAGAGTCCGATTATCTGATTGGTTGGGGCAAAATTAGCACCATTTTAAACGATAAGAACTTTTATTGAATAACCTTGTTAGTGTTTTAAAACCATTTAAATACTATAATCCTGTAAAATCAATATCAATATTTAGACAGAGTGCACTTGATGTCTATAGTTGCAATACCGTATATACTCGAGTATAAGTCGAGGTTTTTAGGCTATAAAAATAGCCTAAAACTCGAGCCTTGACTTATACTCGAGTCACTTACCTTTCTAGTCAAGTAATCCGATGGCCGCTTGCTTCCGCATCAACTCCTCTGGTGGTGACATCACTACTCGCTAGGATGAGACTGGCGCCGAGTAGTGACGTTACCCACCAGAGGAGATGATACGTAAGCAAGTTGTCCATTTAAAGGGCAACTAAAGCCTCTAAACAATACAAAATCAGAAGTTAGTGGTCATAATTTCTACCCTCAATCGTGTTTTACTAATTTTTCAGGTAAAAATATGTATCTCGACTTATACTCGGGTCGACTTATATTCGAGTATATACGGTAATGTGTCCACAGTTTTTTCACTGCAACCCAACTCAGCAGTAAATTGCAACAGTTTCAGTTTGTTAGTGTTCCTGAAAGTTCTTTTTAAAGGTAACAGTTTGCAGGTTTGTTGTGATACTTCTCGAGTCTGTCGCTTGTCTCACAGTTTTGATACTTTTGTAGAAGGAAGGAAAGACAATGTCTTTAGGTGATTCACCTCTCCTAGTGGTACTCTATTAGTGGAATCCCGTGGTAGCTTTTCCACACTCCATTTAACAACACAGGAGTTCCGTGCGGATGCTGACCCCGTGGCTTCCCTCACTCTGCTTTAGTGGGTTCCTTTTACCTGGGGCATCCAACTCCACGTCCCAGGATCCTTTCTGTGGCTCAGTGTTCCACGTTTCCACTTCGTCCTGATAGGATGACGTCACCTTACTCGTTCTCCTTCCCGCACGGCAATCTATCTCTCGCAACGCGTTTCACCCTCAGGCGAATAATGAATTTTTCTAAAATCAATTAACCTTTCTTATATAGCTGGTGTTCTCGCCCCTTCATTTTCAGACCCTCCCCCCTTAAGGGTATATACACATATCAACCTCTTTAACCCTATAATGCTACGATTATATTCATTTTAGTCACTATCAGGAAGATTCAATAAAAGTTCTTATAGTTTAAAATGGAGCTAATTTTGCCCCAACCAATCAGAACTTATTTAACATTTGAAAGCTAACATCTAATTGGTTGGGGCAAAATTAGCACCATTTTAACCAATAAGGTTTATTGCTTATTGCCACCTCCCTGTGAATAATATTACGCTCGGGGGACCTGGAACTTACCTTACGGCCGCTCCACTGCAAGCCGCTCCTTCACTGACAGCCGCTCTGTCCCGACCGTGTGCCCTAGAGCGGCGGTAAGGTAAGTTCCAGGTCCCCCGAGCGTACTATTATTCACAGGGAGGTGGGAGTTATCGTTCCAGTGGGGGCCACATGTGGCCCCAGGGCCTTACTTTGTCCTGGTCTTCTCTATGACCTTGTCAGTGAAATCTTTAAAGAAGTGTAACTTCCAGTGGAAACATTTTGATTTGTTCATAACCTGTGGATTATTTTCAATTAGAGAAACTTTTATGTCAACTGGTGATAAATCCCCCCACCCCCTTGTAAGGGCTTCAGTAAGATGCTCTGATCTCTTGCAGGGAGGCCTGACTGGAACACCGAAGACCCACAATTCATTGCAGAGGTCCTGTTTGCTGTGACGAGCATGCTCAGTTTCACACGCCTGGCCTACATCCTACCTGCTCACGAGACTCTGGGGACCCTTCAGATATCTATTGGCAAAATGATTGATGATATGATAAGGTAGACTTGGTACCAGGTCTACCATGTGCTTTTCTTTGCACCTTAAAAAATGGCAAAACCCACACAATATAACCTAAAAATAATTATTGTATAGAAAGAAGCTCTTTGACAAATATACATTGTTTTCACACAAAAAATTACAAATCAAAACAAATGTTCAATTTACGGTAATGTATCTTTCAAATATTTTTGGAATCATACGCAATAGTCGTCACTTGTTTTGAGAACAAAAAAAGAAAGATTTGCAATTGTAGACAACCTGCAATAATAAACAATAATAAATCCAGTGGTGGGTTAGTGGACTAATGTTCTTCTTTTTTAAAGAAAGTCCCCGGTCTTAAGGTGGCCATACATATATACAATTTTACTTACTATAGATGAATGGGATTTGCTATCGCATGTTGGTCGCATAGAAGAACGGGAGAGGCGGTTCCATAAGGATCGGTCAAACGTTGTGTGAGTGCTCGATCGGGTAAGTAAAATTGTATATATGTATGGCCACCTTTACAAAGCAACGAGATGTTAGGGTGGTTAAAGTAGATAGTCACAGAAAAGTCTTTTTATAGTGTACAACATTGACTTGGTGAGTGAGAGAGGCAGGATCTCTTAGATATAACATGATCTGTATCTGGGAGAGGCAGAATCTCCGAGCTGTAACATGATCTGTATCTGGGAGAGGCAGAATCTCTGAGCTGTAACATGATCTGTATCTGGGAGAGGCAGAATCTCCGAGCTGTAACATGTCTATCTGTGCAGAGGCAGAATCTCAGAGCTATACATGATCTGTATCTGGAGAGCCAGAATCTCCAGAGCTATAACATGGTCGTAACTGGGAGAGGCGATGAAGGCTCCGAGCTATAACATGGTCTGTATCTGGGAGAGGCAGAATCTCCGCAGCTATAAAAGTCTTGTCATCTGGGAGAGGCAGAATCTCCGAGCTTAACATTGATACTGTATCTGGGAGAGGCAGAATCTCCTCACCTGTAACATGATACTGTATCTGGCTGAGGCAGAATGCTCGAGCTGTAACATGATCTGTATCTGGGAGAGGCTGAACTCCCGAGCTGTAACATGACTGTATCTGGGAGAGGCAGAATCTCAGACTATAACATGATTGGTTGGCATGCTTGTCTCAGGGTCTATATAATCCTAATTCAGGAAAAGGGCACTTGAACACATTAATCAGAGCACTACCACTGAAATAGAAATTACCCTGCAGGGATTCTATAATCGTAACTGAAAATAGTTGTGTCTCTCCACCGAGAAATCACACTCTTTAATCTGGCTAGCTTGAATGAGGCCCATTTCTAGATTTACAAGTCAGGGACTTTTAATATCCTCGTGTTTAACAATATGGATACATTGTTCTCTTGCCCTTCAGGTTACCATATTTTTCATTGTCCACACTGCGTTCCAAGTCTCCCACATCACTGTGGATGGCGCATCTCTCCTCCACCCTTTTACATCCTGCAGTGCTGATAACCGTGCGAGTGAAGTCCGATGAGCACATTGTTTAGCATTGTGTTGTAATTGATGTAAGGAAGAGGAGGAGCCCGCCATCTACAGTGGTGCGACACACTGCGGATGGCATGGAGGCTATGGAAAAGATGGTAACCCTGAGGGGGAGGAAAACGAGGTAGGATAAGTGAGGAGTGGGTAGGGCTAGGAATAAGTGAATGAGGGTTGCACAGAGGCCAGCATGTTTCTCAATTGGGGGGTGGATTATAATAAATAATGCACCCCCTACAAAAAGATTCGGATATTAAATATCATCTTGGAGTTACGTGCCCTTTATAAAACACCGGTCTTGTGGTCTTGTGCTTTTATATGGTCACGGAACTCATCATTGTGACTTCTTAATATCCTTATAAATTTAACAGTAGGAGTGCATTATCTAATATATAATTTCCAGATATATGTATGTTGCTCTTTTGCTGGATACCCCAGGCAAATTTTCGCCCCAGCGACCGGTCGGCACAAGCATGCGATCGAACATGGCTAATCACTGCTCAGTCACAGTCAAAAAATCGTTGCGGCGACAATTTCACCGCAATACATCGTGCAGTGATTTACCACCGCGTTCTGATCGGGAACGGCGACGCGCACACACCGCCTTGAGTATGCGGCCAACTGACCGATATATAGAAAATATCGGTCGGTTAGCCCGTAAAAAATGCCTTGTAACCCACTTTATTAGCTTAATGACTTAGAGCAGCGTTTTATAGTCTGTGTACTGTATTATTACACTGTATTAATCAATGTATATAACAATGGCGCATCCTGACATGTTCATTCTCTTTCCTGATAGGTTCATGTTTATCCTGATGATTATTCTCACTGCCTTCCTGTGTGGCCTAACAACATCTACGTCAACTACGCCAGGTCAAACACCTGGGAAAGTGAGTTCAGTCTATCCAGGTGTGTCAGGAACTATAATTCCCAGCATCCATGGCAAACCCATTTCTGTTCAATAAAAGATGATGTCAATTCTAATTAGCATAATCTCATATCCACATTGTACACAGCAACCCCCCCTAGCAAGAATCTCTACACCTCCAACCCTGGAACTTAATTACAAATGTTTCACAATAGAAAATAAATAGGTGGTTAATATTTACTATTAAAAGGCCACTCCCCTGATAATTATCAATTGTTGGCCTATCTCACCTCAATAATTAACTATTAAGCCACTCTGCTCTGCCTCCCCCTCTATAATGAACTATTGCAGGCCTCCCCCCCAATAATTAACTATTGCAGGCCACTCCCCCAATAATTAACTATTGCAGCCATCCCCCAATAATTAACTATTGCAGGACCATCCACCCAATAAATACTACTAGCAGGCCAATCTCCCCCAATAATATACTATTGTAGGCCACTCCCCCAATAATATACTTTGTAGCCACTCCCTCCAATAATATACTACTGTAGGCCACTCACCTAATAATTACTATTGTAGGCACTCCCCCATAATATACTATTGTAGGCTACACACCCCATTATTGTGATTTAGTCCTAGGGTTTTGTCAACATTTACGTCAGTTTTTATGACGACTGATATTATATTTACATTTGCTATAGTTATAGTCTCGCGAATCTAGTCAGTTCTGATCCATGTCTGTGCATTGTACTATTCACGTACCCAGTTATACACCAGACTTATTCATTCAGTCACTAAGTTTCCAGCATGCCCATATACATTAGTCAGACTTACTTAGTGGATGTTGTAAGATCCTAGTCATTGCCTGGCTATATATTGTATGTGATATGGAGCCATTGTGGTGGTCCTGGTGTAATCTATTAACTGTCCTGACTGAGGTTATTATGTAGAAGAGCGATCGCTGTAATAATCCGTGTACTAGACCACACCCCTCATTATAATAATCTATATAGGAATATTGATGGAATGTTATCGTTTTATGGCTGAGGATATTATGTAGAAGAGCGATCGATGTAATAATCTATGTGACCTAGACCACACCCCTCATTATAATAATCTATATAGGAATATGATGGAATGTTATCGTTTATTGGCTGAGTTGTTTATAATAGAAGAGCGATCTCTGTAATGTTCTATGTGACCTGACCACACCCCTCATTATAATAATCTATATAAGAAGATGATGTAATGTTTTGTTTTATGGCTGAGGTTCTAGTATAAGAAAACACTCACGAAGCACTGAGATGTTCTATGTGACCTAGACCACACCCCTCATTATAATAATCTCTATAGGAATATGATGGAATGTTATTGTTTATGGCTGAGGCTAATATGTAGAAGAGCGATTGCTGTGATGGTCTATGTGACCTAGACCACACCCCCTCATTATAATAATCTATATAGGAATATGATGGAATGTTATTGTTTATGGCTGAGGTTTATTATAGTAAAGAGCGATCTCTGTAATGTTCTATGTGCCTAGACCACACCGCCTCATTATATAATAATCTATATAGTAATATGATGATGAGACATATAGTTTCTGGGCTGAGGTTTTATGTAGAAGAGCATCTCTGTAATAATCTATGATGGACCTAGACCAACCCCTCATTATAATATCTATATCGGATATGATGGAATGTTATTGTTTTATGGGCTGAACTTTTTATGTAGAAGAGGCGATCGCTGTATGTTTCTATGTGACCTAGACCACCACCCCCTTATTAATAATAACTATATAGTAATGTTATTGTTTATGGCTGAGGGTATATTATGTAGAAAGAGTGTATGTTCTATGTACCTAGACCACACACCCTCATTATAATAATCTATATATGAAATATGTAATGTTTATTGTTTATGCTGAGGTATTATGTAGAAGAGCGATCTCTGTAATGTTCTATTGTGTCCTAGATACCACACCGCCTCATTATAAATCTATATAGGAATATTAGGAATAGATATCGTTTTATGGCGGAGGTTTATGAGAAAGAGCGATCGCTGTAAATAATCTATGTGACCTAGACCACACCCCTCATTATAATAATCTAATATAGGAATTGATGGAATGTTATTGTTTTATGGCTGAACTTTTTATGTAGAAGAGCGATCGCTGTAATGTTCTATGTGACCTAGACCATGCCCCTCTTTATTATAATCATAGAGGAATATGATGGAGTTTATTTTTATGGCTCTAGGTTTTTATGTAGAAGAGCGATCGATGTAATAATCTGTGACCTAGACCACATACACCCCTCATTATAATTATCTATATAGGAATATGATGGAATGTTATCGTTTAATGGCTGAGGTTATATATGTTGTAGAGAGCGATCGCTGTAATCTATGTTACCTGACCACCCCCATTATAATAATTCTATATAGGAATCATGATGGAATTTTATTGTTATGGCTGAGGTTATTATATAGGAAATCGATCGCTCTGTGTGTCTATGTGAACCTAGACCACACCCCCCTAATTATATAATATCTATATAATATTGATGGAATTGTTTATTGTTCATGGCTTTAGCGGTTATCTATGTATGAATCGAGTGATCGCTGTGATGTTCTTGCTGACCTAAACCACACCCCCTTATTATCAAAATAATCTATATAGGAATATTTGATGTTTGTTACATTTTTATGGCTGAGGTTATTATATAGAAGAGCGATCGCTGTGATGTTCTATGTGACCTAGACCACGCCCCTCTTTATAATAATCTATATAGGAATATGATGGAATGTTATTGTTTATGGCTGAGGTTATTATGTAGAAGAGCGATGGCTGTGATGTTCTATGTGACCTAGACCACACCCCTCATTATATAATCATCATATATAGGAATATGATGGAATGTGAGCGGTTTATGGCTGAGGTTTTTAATGTAGAATAGGCATCTCTGTATGTTCTATGGGACCTAGACACTCCCCTCATTGATAATAATCTTATGGAATATGATGGAATGTTATTGTTTATGGCTGAGTTATTATGTTAAGAGGCAATCACTGTAATGTTCTATGTGGACCTAGACCACACCCCTCATTTAATAATCATATAGTGGGAAAATGATGGAATGTTATTGTTATGGCTGAGTTTATTATAGTAGAAGAGCGTAGCTGTGATGTTCATTGTGACCTTGACCACACCCCTCATTATAATAATCATATATAGGAATATGATGGAAAGTAGTATTGTTTATGGCTGAGGTGTTATTGTAGAAGAGCGATCTCTGTAATGCCTCTATGTGACCTAGACCACCAGACCACCCCACACCACCATCATTATAATATTCTATATAGGAATATGTGGAATGTTATTGTTTATGGGCTGGGTTATTATGTAGAAGAGCATCGCTGTGATGTTCTATGTGACCTAGACCACACCCCTCATTAAATAATTATCTATTGAATATGATGGAATGTTATTGTTTATGGCCTGAGGTTATTATGTAGAAGAGCGATCTCTGTAATGTTCTATGTGACCAGACCACACCCCCTCATTATAAATATCTAATTAAATGATGGAATGTTATTGTTTATGGCTGAGGTTATTATGTAGAAAAGCGATCGCTGTGATGTTCTATGTGACCTAGACCACACCCCTCATTATAATAATCTATATAGGAATATGATGGAATGTTTATTGTTTATGCTAGGTTATTATACAGAAGAGCGATCGCTGTGATGCTCTATGTGACCTAGACCACACCCCTTATTATAATAATCTATATTGGAATATGATGGAATGTTATTGTTTATGGCTGAGGTTATTATGTAGAAGAGCGATCTAATGTTCTATGTGACCTAGACCACACCCCCTCATTATAATAATCTATATAGGAATATGATGGAATGTTATTGTTTATGGCTGAGGTTATTATATAGAAGATCGATCGCTGTGATGTTCTATGTGACCTAGACCACACCACCCTTATTATAATAATCTATATAGGAATATGATGGAATGTTATTGTTTATGGCTGAGGTTATTATGTAGAAGAGTGATCGCTGTGATGTTCTATGTGACCTAAATCCACACCCCCTTATTATAATAATCTATATAGGAATATGATGGAATGTTATCATTTTATGGCTGATGTTATTATATAGAAGAGCGATCGCTGTGATGTCTATGTGACCTAGACCACTCCCCTCTTTATAATAATCTATATAGGAATATGATGGAATGTTATTGTTTATGGCTGAGGTTATTATGTAGAAGAGCGATGGCTGTGATGTTCTATGTGACCTAGACCACACCCCTCATTATAATAATCTATATAGGAATATGATGGAATGTTAGCGTTTTATGCTGAGGTCTTTATGTAGAAAGCGATCTCTGTAATGTTCTATGGACCTAGACCACACCCCTCATTATAATAATCTATATAGAATATATGGAATGTTATGTTTTGGCTGAGGTTATTATGTAGAAGCAATCCACTGTATGTTCTATGTGACCTAGACCACACCCCTCATTATAATAATCTATATAGGAATATGATGGAATGTTATTGTTTATGGCTGAGGTTATTATGTAGAAGAGCGATAGCTGTGATGTTCTATGTGACCTTGACCACACCCCTCTTATATAATCTAGTATCTGGATATGATGGAAAGTTATTGTTTATGGCTGAGGTATTATGTTTAGAAGAGCGATCTCTGTAATGCTCTATTGACCTAGACCCAAACACCCTCATTATAATATCTATATAAGGAATATGATGGAATGTTTATTGTTTGGCTGAGGTTATTATGTAGAAGAGCAATCGCTGTGATGTTCTATGTGACCATGACCACACCCCTCATTATAATAACTATATAGGAATATGATGGAATGTTATTGTTTATGGCTGAGTGTTATTATGTAGAAGAGCGATCTCTGAATGTTCTAGTGACCTAGACCACACCCTCATTATAATAATCTATATAGGAATATGATGGAATGTGTATTTGTTTATGGCTGAGTTATTATGTAGAAAAGCGATCGCTGTGATGTTCTATGTGACCTAGACCACACCCCTCATTATAATAATCTATATAGGAATATTTTTTATTTTATCTGCAGCTTTTATTTCGTTTCTTTTGTTGGCAGCTTCATTAGACGTTCCAGTTCCTGTTCTGGACCATGTCCAGATGGTGGAGAGGAAAACGGTGGATATGAGTCATTACATTGTTGGCTGAGTTTGTGGGACGGCTCTGTTACGGACTATTCACCATCATCATGGTCATTGTGCTGCTTAACATGCTCATAGCTATTGATCACCAACTCCTTCCAGAAGATCGAGGTTGGTCTCAGCCACTTTATTTATTATATCACGGATGATTGGTTAATACGTCCGCGGCATTCCACCTTAAGCCGGTACCACCATTAGATCCTTCGCTCCATAGCCCCGGCCGACCGGTAGCGATAGAGGACTCCATGTTTTTAGGACACATCCTATTGACCATCTTGATTCGGATATTACGAATAGTTTTTATGCACCCCAATCGACCGATACACTAAACAATTGGACTATTGGTGCCAAAAAATTGCATTGCTTGTACCCAGCCTTAACCGAAATGTAGTAGTTCTGTTACATGAAGCCAATGTAGGCGCACGCCTACATATCTGTGAAAGTGATTATATGCTTTTAACAAACATACAAACGTTTTTCATTAGTTCTTTACATGAACACTGCAGTACATGGCAGTAATTTATGAAACGGGATTCTACATCAAGTCTGTGTCCTCATGTTAATCTCACACTCATATGTAGCCATAGAGCTATATAGTGCCATATAGCTATACATAGACATATACAGCTATAGAGAGCCATAGAGCTATATATAACCTAATATGGCCATATAGAGCTATACAGAGACATATAGGAGGCTATATAGGGCCATATGAGCTATACGAGACATATAGGCTTATAATTCGCATATGAGCTATACAGAGACATATAGAGCTATATATTCCATATAGAGCTATACAGACGACATATAGAGCTATATCATTCATATAGAGCTATACAGAGACATATAGATAAAGTCTAATATATAATTCCCATATAGAGCTATACATGAGACATATAGAGCTATATATTCCATATAGGGCTATACAGAGACATAAGAGCTGCAAGGGGGCCAAGAGGCCTATAGAGCCATATGGATCTATACAGAGCCATATAGATCTATACAGAGACAGAGGCTATATAGTCTTTTAGAGCCTATACAGAGACCATATAGAGCTATATATAATCCATATAGACCACAGAGAGCTGTACAGAGACACGTATAGCTATAGAGAGACATATAGAGCTATACAGAGACATAGAACTATACATAAAACTATACACGCTATGTAGTCTTTTAGAGCTATACAGACAGATAGAGCTTACAGAGACTTACGAGCTATATAGTCGTTTAGACTATACAGAGACATATAGAGTCTATGTAGCTTTTTAGAGCTATACAGAACATATAGGTCTATACAGAGACATATAGAGGCACTGTAGTCTTTTAGAGCTATACAGAGACATATAGGCTATGTAGTCTTTAGAGCTATACAGAAACATAGAGCTATACAGAGACATATAGAGCTATACAGAGACATATAGAGCTATACCAGAGACACTATTAGAACTTTACCAGAAATATAGAGCTATACAGGACATCTAGACTCTCTAGAGACAATATAGAACTATACAGAGAATATAGAGCTAAACAAAGACATACTATAGCTATACAGAGACATTAGAGCTATATACAAAGACCTATAGAACTATTACAGAGAAATTAGAGCTATACAGGACATTAGCGCTATACAGAGACATAGAACTTACAGAGAAATATAGAACTAAATCAGAACAATAGAGCTATACAGAGACATCTAGAGCTATACAGAGACTCTAAGCTAACCCGATCACATCTCGACATAGCTATAACAATGACATATAGACATATATACAGAGACATCTAGAAACTATAACAGAGAAATATGGAACTATAACAGACTATAGAGCTATTATACGAGACATATAGAGCTATAGCAGAGACTATAGAGCTTAGCAGAGACTATAGAGGCTATACTGAGACGTATATAGCTATACAGAGACATATAGAGCTATACAGAGACATTAAGAGCTTAAGAGCATATAGAGCTATATACAGAGACATATAGAGCTATACAAAGACATATAGAGCTATGTAGTCTTTTAAAGCTATACAGAGAACAGTTTGTACAGGCTCCTTTGCCGCAGAGTAATGTCCTGATCGCGATTCAATATCGCGCTTGTGAATGTGGGTAAATCTCGAAAGGGATTCACTCAGCTATTATTTGGCCTAAAATCCAGGGCAAAACTAGTGCAACACGATACGACTACACGAGCATACTGATGCATAGCGTGAATTTTTGCATAAACCGCGCATCATAACGCTAATATGGAGTTGAAGTCGCACTACCGGTTGAACCGGTAGCGTGACTTAAACTCTATATTTTGCCATCGTCTCTGGGTGAACATCGGCTGAAAGGCCAATCTCCGAGCTGTAACATGATCTGTATCTGGGAGAGGCAGAATCTCTGAGCTGTAACATGATCTGTATCTGGGAGAGGCAGAATCTCCGAGCTGTAACATGATCTGTATCTGGGAGAGGCAGAATCTCAGAGCTATAACATGATCTGTATCTGGGAGAGGCAGAATCTCCGAGCTATAACATGGTCTGTAACTGGGAGAGGCAGAATCTCCGAGCTATAACATGGTCTGTATCTGGGAGAGGCAGAATCTCCGAGCTATAACATGATCTGTATCTGGGAGAGGCAGAATCTCCGAGCTATAACATGATCTGTATCTGGGAGAGGCAGAATCTCCTCCATTCCTCCACTAGCTCTTCACACTGTATCGGACGTCCAATGGGTCTAGTCCATCCTCCACTAGCTCTGCACACTGTCATTGGACTGTCCGTGTGGGCTATATAGGGAAATATCCTTTTGGACTGCAATGAACATAAAGGGCATGTTCCAACCTTAAATAAAAAATGATATAGGTAAATAAATCCCCCCAAAACCCCAAAATTACAATAGTTAGAAAGCTGACAGATGTAGCATAATCTGCAGCAAGTGATTTCTCTCCCATTCCCTTGCTTCTCCAAACTTTTGCATGCGGCATTACAAACAGGACGCAGCATGGGAGAACAGCGTTCAGTCCTTGGATGTGATGTAATTTGTTACTCCAAGACTGCCTGTTGCTAACACGAAGAACAGCAGAAAGAGCGTAACAGGAAGGTAACAGAAAAGCGTCTTTAACGTTGTTAATGCTACATTTGCGATCGCTAAACTGGCGGGTACCGATAACAATACGATAGCGGTAGTGTACTACCACTTGTATTGACGAGCGTATCGATTTACATGCAGAGTTTTTACCATTTTGTTTCCTTACTTCAGAAAGCAGGCTTTTCAGTTGACTTACATCTCTTCAATCTTCTAACTATTGCAATTTTTTTATTTTCCAAGAATATTAATTTAGAATATTGTTTTAGTCCATTAGTTTCCCCTCTCAGTTTAGGTCTCCACTGGTCATGTGTCAGGTGGTCCTAAAATGCGAAGATAATCTATTGTTTATCCCGATAGGTTTCATGTGGCACGAGTGTAAAGAGGTTTGATTGAAGGCCTGCGCAGTTACTTCTTGGGATGGTGGACTTCTTGGACATCGTTGCCCATCAGTATGTAACCTGGCCTAGTTGACCACTGAGGATTCTTGGTCTTATTGTAAAGGGCTAAATGGTCTGTGTGGACGAACCCAACCTCGATGTGTGTTTTTACTCACTAAAGCAGGTAGTCCAGTTTGGAAAATGTATACACAATTCCTTAGGAGAATAGATGGCCGGTGGGTTTGGTTATTGACCCCGACCAGGGCGAGGAAAGGAGGCTAAAGGGGCCTATGGGGGGCAGAGGGGGCGCGGTTGGTGGCGGGGGGGAGGGGGGAGAAGAGGGGCGGGGGAGAGGAGAAGGGAGGGGGCGTGGAAAGTAGGGGCGGAGGGTCGAGGGCCAGGACGGCAAAGGGAGGGAAGAGGGCGGATATAGCGGGGGGCAATTAAATTTCACAGGGGGCGCCGCATGAGAACTTGGAGTTGTCGTGATTACGTTCAACTCAATTGTTGGGAATATTAAATCCATTCCATTAAAGGGCAACTGTGGTCTCAAACTATATAAAATGACACCTCCACAAAGAGCCACAAGGGATAAGTTATGCTTCCATTCAATTTTATTTCATAGACAATCTTATTACCTATACACCAAACACCAGCTATAAAAATACCTTTTTATAAATAGGATTTAGGTACCTTTACACATAAAAAAATTTTACGGCTGGCCAGCTAAACTTTCTATAAAAATATATTATAAAGAATTACAGGGTTATTCAATAAAAAGTTCGTATCGTTAAAATGGTGCTAATTTGCCCCAACCCAATCAGATCTTATTGAACATTTGAAAGCTAACATCTGATTGGTTGGGGGCAAAAATTAGCAACATTTTAAAAGTAAAAAAAGGGGAACTTTATTGAAATACCTTGTTAGTGTGTAAAACCATTTAAAATACTATAATCCTGTAAAAATCAATTCCATATTAGACAGAGTGCACTTGATGTCGATAGTTGCAATTACAGTATAGACTCGTTGAGTATAAGCGAGGTTTTTTGGCTATACAAAATAGCTAAAAACTCGAGCCTTGAAATTTACTCGAGTCACTTACCTTTCTAGTCAAGTAATCCGATGGCCCGCTGCTTTCCGCATCAACTCCTCTGGTGGTGAAATCACTACTCGCTAGGATGAGACTGGCGCCGAGTCGTAGTGACGTTACCACCAGAGGAGTGATAACTAGCAAGTTCCATTTAAAGGGCAACTAAAGCCTTAAAACAATACAAAATCAGAAGTTAGTGGTCCATAATTTTCTACCCTCATCGTTTTACTAATTTTTCAGGTAAAATATGTATCTCGACTTATACTCGGGTCGAATATAGAGTATATACGGTAATGTGTCCACAGTTTTCACCTGCACCCAACTCAGCAGTTAAATTGCACAACAGTTTCAGTTTGTGTAGGTTCCTGAAGTTCTTTAAAGTGGTAACAGTTTGCAGTGGTTGATGATACTTTCGAGTTGTCGCTTGTCTCACAGTGTTGATACTTTGGTAGAAGGGAAGGAAAGACAATGTGCTTAGGTGATTTCACCTCTACTAGTGGTGCTCTATAGTGGAATCGTGGTAGCTTTTCCACACTCATTTAACAACAAGGAGTTCCGTGAGGATGTGACCCGTGGCTTCCCTCACTCTGCGTTAGTGGGGTTCCTTTACGGGGGAATCAAACTCACGTCCAGGATCCTTTCTGTGAGCTCAGTGTTCCACGTTTCCACTTCGTCCTGATTTAGGATTGACTCACCTACTCGTTCTCCTTCCGCACGGCAACTATCTCTCGCAAAGCGTTCACCTCAGGCGAATAAGAATTTTTCTAAATCAATTAACCTTTCGTATATAAAGATGGTGTTCTCCCCCTTCATGTTCAGACCCTCCCCCTTAGGGTATATACACATATCAACCTCTTTAACCCTATAAGCTACGATTATATTCATTTTAGGCATATCAGGAAGATGAAATAAAAGTTATTATAGTTTAAAATGGAGATAATTTTGCCCAACCGATCGAACTTATTAACATTTGAAAGCTACATCTTAATTGGTTGGGGCAAAATTAAGCACCATTAACCAATAAGGGTTATTGCTTAGTGACACATACTGTGAATAATATTACGTCGGGGGGTGGGGGGGGGGGGGGGGGGGGGGGGGGGGGGGGGGGGGGGGGGGGGGGCGGCGGGTGGGGGGGGGGTTGGGGGGCGGGGGCGTGGGGGGGGGGGGGGGGGGGCGGGGGGGGGGGTGGGGGGGGGGGGGGGGGGGGGGCGTCGGGGGGGGGGGGGGGAGGGGGGCGGGGGGGGTGGGGGGGGGGGGGGGGGGGGGGGACCTGGAAAACTTACTTACGGCGCCGCTCCACTGCAAGCCGCTCCTTCCTGACAAGCGCTCTGTTCACGCACCGATGTGCCCTAGAGCGGCGGAAGGTAAGTTCCAGGTCCCCCGAGGCGTACTATGAACAGGGGTGGGAGTTATGTCCCAGTGTGGGCCACATGTGGCCCCAGGGCCTACTTTGTCCTGGTCTTCTCTATGACCTTGTCAGTGAAATCTTTAAAGAAGTGTAAATTCCAAGTGGAAACCATTTTGATTTGGGTCATCACCTGTGGATTATTTTCAAAAAAATTTTTTTAAAGAAAGAAACTTTTATGTCAAACTGGTGATAAATCCCCCCCACCCCCTTGTAAGGGCTTCAGTAAGATGCTTGATCTCTTTCAGGGGAGGCCTGACTGGAAACACCGAAGCCACAATTAAGCCGAGGTTCCTGTTTTGCTGTGACGAGAATGCTCAGTTTCCACGCCTGGCCTACTTCCTACCTGTCACGAGACTCTGGGACCCTCAGATCTCTATTGGCAAAATGATTGAGATATGATAAGTAGACTTGGTACCAGGTCTACCATGTGTTTTCTTTGCACCCTTAAAAATGGCAAAACCCACACAAATAAACCCTAAAAATTATTATTGTTTATAGAAAGACGCCTTTGACAAATATACATGTTTTACACAAAAAAATTACAAATCCAAACAAATGTTCAATTTACGGTAAGTATCTTTCAAATTTTTTGGAATCATACGCAATAAGTCGGCATTTGTTGGAACAAAAAAAGAAAGATTTTGCAATTGTAGCACCGCAATAATAAACAATATAAATCAGTGGTGGGTAGTGGACTACTGTTCTCTTTGTAGAGAAAAAGAAAGTCCCCGGTCTTAAGGTGGCCATAAATATAATACAATTTTAATTATATAGATGAATGGGATTTGCTATCGCATGTTGGTGCATAGAAGAACGGGAGAGGCGGTTTCACATAAGGATGCGGTCAACGGTGTGTGAGTGCTCATCGGTAAGTAAATTGTATATATGTAATGGCCAACCTTTACAAAGCAACGAGATGTTAAGGGTGTTGAAAGTAGATAGTCACAGAAAAGTCTTTTTAGAGTGTACAACATTGATTGGTGAGTGGCGAGGCAGGATCTTGTAGATATAACATGATCTGTCATGCTGGGAGAGGCAGAATCTCGAGCTGTACATGCATACTGTATCTGGGAGAGGCAGATCTCTGAGCAAATGATCTGTACTGGGAGAGGCGACATCATCCAGAGCTGTAACATGATCTGTATGCTGGGGAGAGGCAGAATCTCAGAGTATAACATGATCTGTAGTCTGGGAGAGGCAGGAATCTCCGAGCTATAAAATGGTGTTAACTGGGAGAGCGCAGAATCTCCGAGCTATAACCATGGTCTGTATCTGGGAGAGCAGAATCTCCCGAGACTATACAGTGATCTGTATCTGGGAGAGGGCAGGAATCTCCGAGCTATAACATGATCTGTATCTGGGAGAGGCAGAATCTCCTAGCTGTAACATGATCTGTATCTGGGAGAGGCAGAATCTCCGAGCTGTTCCATTCCTCCACTAGCTCTTCACACTGTATCGGACGTCCAATGGGTCTAGTCCATCCTCCACTAGCTCTGCACACTGTCATTGGACTGTCCGTGTGGGCTATATAGGGAAATATCCTTTTGGACTGCAATGAACATAAAGGGCATGTTCCAACCTTAAATAAAAAATGATATAGGTAAATAAATCCCCCCAAAACCCCAAAATTACAATAGTTAGAAAGCTGACAGATGTAGCATAATCTGCAGCAAGTGATTTCTCTCCCATTCCCTTGCTTCTCCAAACTTTTGCATGCGGCATTACAAACAGGACGCAGCATGGGAGAACAGCGTTCAGTCCTTGGATGTGATGTAATTTGTTACTCCAAGACTGCCTGTTGCTAACACGAAGAACAGCAGAAAGAGCGTAACAGGAAGGTAACAGAAAAGCGTCTTTAACGTTGTTAATGCTACATTTGCGATCGCTAAACTGGCGGGTACCGATAACAATACGATAGCGGTAGTGTACTACCACTTGTATTGACGAGCGTATCGATTTACATGCAGAGTTTTTACCATTTTGTTTCCTTACTTCAGAAAGCAGGCTTTTCAGTTGACTTACATCTCTTCAATCTTCTAACTATTGCAATTTTTTTATTTTCCAAGAATATTAATTTAGAATATTGTTTTAGTCCATTAGTTTCCCCTCTCAGTTTAGGTCTCCACTGGTCATGTGTCAGGTGGTCCTAAAATGCGAAGATAATCTATTGTTTATCCCGATAGGTTTCATGTGGCACGAGTGTAAAGAGGTTTGATTGAAGGCCTGCGCAGTTACTTCTTGGGATGGTGGACTTCTTGGACATCGTTGCCCATCAGTATGTAACCTGGCCTAGTTGACCACTGAGGATTCTTGGTCTTATTGTAAAGGGCTAAATGGTCTGTGTGGACGAACCCAACCTCGATGTGTGTTTTTACTCACTAAAGCAGGTAGTCCAGTTTGGAAAATGTATACACAATTCCTTAGGAGAATAGATGGCCGGTGGGTTTGGTTATTGACCCCGACCAGGGCGAGGAAAGGAGGCTAAAGGGGCCTATGGGGGGCAGAGGGGGCGCGGTTGGTGGCGGGGGGGAGGGGGGAGAAGAGGGGCGGGGGAGAGGAGAAGGGAGGGGGCGTGGAAAGTAGGGGCGGAGGGTCGAGGGCCAGGACGGCAAAGGGAGGGAAGAGGGCGGATATAGCGGGGGGCAATTAAATTTCACAGGGGGCGCCGCATGAGAACTTGGAGTTGTCGTGATTACGTTCAACTCAATTGTTGGGAATATTAAATCCATTCCATTAAAGGGCAACTGTGGTCTCAAACTATATAAAATGACACCTCCACAAAGAGCCACAAGGGATAAGTTATGCTTCCATTCAATTTTATTTCATAGACAATCTTATTACCTATACACCAAACACCAGCTATAAAAATACCTTTTTATAAATAGGATTTAGGTACCTTTACACATAAAAAAATTTTACGGCTGGCCAGCTAAACTTTCTATAAAAATATATTATAAAGAATTACAGGGTTATTCAATAAAAAGTTCGTATCGTTAAAATGGTGCTAATTTGCCCCAACCCAATCAGATCTTATTGAACATTTGAAAGCTAACATCTGATTGGTTGGGGGCAAAAATTAGCAACATTTTAAAAGTAAAAAAAGGGGAACTTTATTGAAATACCTTGTTAGTGTGTAAAACCATTTAAAATACTATAATCCTGTAAAAATCAATTCCATATTAGACAGAGTGCACTTGATGTCGATAGTTGCAATTACAGTATAGACTCGTTGAGTATAAGCGAGGTTTTTTGGCTATACAAAATAGCTAAAAACTCGAGCCTTGAAATTTACTCGAGTCACTTACCTTTCTAGTCAAGTAATCCGATGGCCCGCTGCTTTCCGCATCAACTCCTCTGGTGGTGAAATCACTACTCGCTAGGATGAGACTGGCGCCGAGTCGTAGTGACGTTACCACCAGAGGAGTGATAACTAGCAAGTTCCATTTAAAGGGCAACTAAAGCCTTAAAACAATACAAAATCAGAAGTTAGTGGTCCATAATTTTCTACCCTCATCGTTTTACTAATTTTTCAGGTAAAATATGTATCTCGACTTATACTCGGGTCGAATATAGAGTATATACGGTAATGTGTCCACAGTTTTCACCTGCACCCAACTCAGCAGTTAAATTGCACAACAGTTTCAGTTTGTGTAGGTTCCTGAAGTTCTTTAAAGTGGTAACAGTTTGCAGTGGTTGATGATACTTTCGAGTTGTCGCTTGTCTCACAGTGTTGATACTTTGGTAGAAGGGAAGGAAAGACAATGTGCTTAGGTGATTTCACCTCTACTAGTGGTGCTCTATAGTGGAATCGTGGTAGCTTTTCCACACTCATTTAACAACAAGGAGTTCCGTGAGGATGTGACCCGTGGCTTCCCTCACTCTGCGTTAGTGGGGTTCCTTTACGGGGGAATCAAACTCACGTCCAGGATCCTTTCTGTGAGCTCAGTGTTCCACGTTTCCACTTCGTCCTGATTTAGGATTGACTCACCTACTCGTTCTCCTTCCGCACGGCAACTATCTCTCGCAAAGCGTTCACCTCAGGCGAATAAGAATTTTTCTAAATCAATTAACCTTTCGTATATAAAGATGGTGTTCTCCCCCTTCATGTTCAGACCCTCCCCCTTAGGGTATATACACATATCAACCTCTTTAACCCTATAAGCTACGATTATATTCATTTTAGGCATATCAGGAAGATGAAATAAAAGTTATTATAGTTTAAAATGGAGATAATTTTGCCCAACCGATCGAACTTATTAACATTTGAAAGCTACATCTTAATTGGTTGGGGCAAAATTAAGCACCATTAACCAATAAGGGTTATTGCTTAGTGACACATACTGTGAATAATATTACGTCGGGGGGTGGGGGGGGGGGGGGGGGGGGGGGGGGGGGGGGGGGGGGGGGGGGGGGCGGCGGGTGGGGGGGGGGTTGGGGGGCGGGGGCGTGGGGGGGGGGGGGGGGGGGCGGGGGGGGGGGTGGGGGGGGGGGGGGGGGGGGGGCGTCGGGGGGGGGGGGGGGAGGGGGGCGGGGGGGGTGGGGGGGGGGGGGGGGGGGGGGGACCTGGAAAACTTACTTACGGCGCCGCTCCACTGCAAGCCGCTCCTTCCTGACAAGCGCTCTGTTCACGCACCGATGTGCCCTAGAGCGGCGGAAGGTAAGTTCCAGGTCCCCCGAGGCGTACTATGAACAGGGGTGGGAGTTATGTCCCAGTGTGGGCCACATGTGGCCCCAGGGCCTACTTTGTCCTGGTCTTCTCTATGACCTTGTCAGTGAAATCTTTAAAGAAGTGTAAATTCCAAGTGGAAACCATTTTGATTTGGGTCATCACCTGTGGATTATTTTCAAAAAAATTTTTTTAAAGAAAGAAACTTTTATGTCAAACTGGTGATAAATCCCCCCCACCCCCTTGTAAGGGCTTCAGTAAGATGCTTGATCTCTTTCAGGGGAGGCCTGACTGGAAACACCGAAGCCACAATTAAGCCGAGGTTCCTGTTTTGCTGTGACGAGAATGCTCAGTTTCCACGCCTGGCCTACTTCCTACCTGTCACGAGACTCTGGGACCCTCAGATCTCTATTGGCAAAATGATTGAGATATGATAAGTAGACTTGGTACCAGGTCTACCATGTGTTTTCTTTGCACCCTTAAAAATGGCAAAACCCACACAAATAAACCCTAAAAATTATTATTGTTTATAGAAAGACGCCTTTGACAAATATACATGTTTTACACAAAAAAATTACAAATCCAAACAAATGTTCAATTTACGGTAAGTATCTTTCAAATTTTTTGGAATCATACGCAATAAGTCGGCATTTGTTGGAACAAAAAAAGAAAGATTTTGCAATTGTAGCACCGCAATAATAAACAATATAAATCAGTGGTGGGTAGTGGACTACTGTTCTCTTTGTAGAGAAAAAGAAAGTCCCCGGTCTTAAGGTGGCCATAAATATAATACAATTTTAATTATATAGATGAATGGGATTTGCTATCGCATGTTGGTGCATAGAAGAACGGGAGAGGACGGTTTCATAAGGATGCGGTCAACGGTGTGTGAGTGCTCATCGGTAAGTAAATTGTTATATGTAATGGCCAACCTTTTACAAAGCAACGAGATTGTTAGGGTGTTGAAAGTAGATAGTCACAGAAAAGTCTTTTTAGAGTGTACAACATGAACTTGGTGGTAGCGAGAGCAGGATCTTGTAGAATAACATGATCTGTTACATCTGGGAGAGGCAGAATTCCGAGCTGTAACAGTTGATCTGTATCTGGGAGAGGCAATCTCTGAGCGAAAATGATCTGTACTGGGAGAGGCGAATCTCCAGAGCTGTAACATGATCTGTACGGGGAGGCAGAATCTCAGAGCTATAACTGATCTGTACTGGGAGAGGCAGGGAATCTCCGAGCTATAAACATGGTATGTAACTGGGAGAGGGCAGAATCTCGAGCTATAACATGGTCTGTATCTGGGGAGCAGAATCTCCCGAGATATACAGTGATCTGTATCTGGGAGAGGGCAGGACCGGCTATACGATCACTGGGAGAGGCAGATTCTATTAACATGATCTGTATCTGGGAGAGGCAGAATCTCCGAGCTGTAACATGATCTGTATCTGGGAGAGGCAGAATCTCCGAGCTGTAACATGATCTGTATCTGGGAGAGGCAGAATCTCAGAGCTATAACATGATTGGTTGGCAGCTTGTCAGGGTCTATATAAATGCTAATTCAGGAAAAGGCACTTGAAACTATTTAACAGAGGACTAACACTGAAATAGAAATTACCCTGCATGGATTCTATAATCGTAACTGAAATAGTTGTGTCTCTCACCGAGAAATCACATCTTTAATTCTGCAGCTTGAATGAGGCCCCATTTCTAAGTTATACAAGTCAGGGAACTTTTAATATCCTCGTGTTTTACAATAGGGAATACATTGTTTCTTGCCCCTTCAGGTTTACCATATTTTTCATTGTCTCACACTGCGTTCCAAGTCTCCCACATCACTGTGGATGGCGCATCTCCTCCTCCACCTTTTACATCCTGCAGTGCTGATAAACCGTGCGAGTGAAGTCCGATGAGCAATTGTTTAGCATTGTGTTGTAATGTGATGTAAAAGGAAGAGGAGGAGCCACGCCATCTACAGTGGTGCGACACATGCGGATGCAGTGGGAGGCTATGGAAAAGATGGTAAACCTGAAGGGGGAGAAAACGGAGGTAGGAGAAGTGAGGAGGGGGGTAGGGCTAGGAATAAGTGACTGAGGGTTGCACAGAGGCCAGCGATGTTCTCAATTGAGGGGGTGGATTATAATAAATAATGCACCCCCTACAAAAAAAGATTCGGATATTAGATATCATCTTGGAGTTACGTGCCCTTTATAAAAGCACTCGGTCTGTGGTCTTGTGCTTTTATATGGTCACGGAACTCATTGGTGACTTCTAATATCCTTATAATTTACAGTAGGGAGTGCATTATCTAATATATAATTTCCAGGATATACTGTATGTTGCTCTTTTGCTGGATACACACGGGCAAATTTTTCGCCCCAGCGACCGTTCGGCACAAGCATGCGATCGGACAGGGCTAATCACTGTCAGTCACAGCTAAAATCGTTGCGGACGACAATTCACCGCAATACATCGTGCAGTGATTTACCACCGCATCTGATCGGGAACGGGCGACGGCACACACACGCCGTTGAGTATTCGGGCCAACTGACCGATATATAGAAAATATCGGTCGGTTAGCCCGTAAAATTGCCTTTTGTGTACCCAGCTTTATGAGCTTAATGACTTAGAGCAGTCGTTTTATAGTCTGTGTACTGTATTATTATCACTGTATTATCAATGTAATATAACAATGGCCATCTGACTGTTCATTCTCTTTCCTGATAGGTTCATGTTTATCCTGATGATTATTCTCACTGCCTTCCTGTGTGGCCTCAACAACATCTACGTCAACTACTCAGGGTCAAACACACTGGGAAAGTGAGTTCAGTCATCCAGGTGTCAGGAACTATAATTCCCAGCATCCATGGCAAACCCATTTCTGTTCAATAAAATAGATGATGTCATTCTAATTAGCATAATCTCAATATCCACATTGTTACAGCATCCCCCCCTAGACAAGAATCTCTACCCACAACCCTGGAACGTTAATTAAAATGTTTCACAATAGAAAATAAATAGGTGGTTAATATTTAACTATTAAAGGCCACTCCCCCTGATAATTATCAATTGTTGGCCTATCTCCCTCAATAATTAACTATTAAAGGCCACTCCTCACTGCTCCCCCTCTATAATGAACTATTGCAGGCCACTCCCCCAATAATTAACTATTGCAGGCCACGCCCCCAAATAATATACTACTGCAGGCCACTCCCCCAATAATATACTATTGTAGGCCACTCCCCCAATAATATACTACTGTAGGCCACTCACCTAATAATATACTATTGTAGGCCACTCCCCCAATAATATACTATTGTAGGCTACACACCACCATATGTAGTGATTTAGTCCTAGGGTTTTTGTCACATTTACGCAGGTTTTTATGACGACTGATATTATAATTTACATTTGCTATAGTTATATCTCCGAATCTAGTCAGTCTGATCCATGTCTGTGCATTGTACTTCACTTACCCAGTTATACACAGACTTATTCATTCAGTCACTAAGTTTCCAGCTGCCCATACATTATCAGACTTACTTAGTGATGTTGTAAGGATCCTAGTCATTGCCTGGCTATATATTGTATGTGATATGGAGCCATTTGTGTGGTCCTGGTGTAATTCTATTAACTGTCCTGACTGAGGTTATTATGTAGAAGAGCGATCGCTGTAATAATCCGTGTGACCTAGACCACACCCCTCATTATAATAATCTATATAGGAATAT
>CM033470.1:345990847-346027118 GCA_019447015.1 Hymenochirus boettgeri
TCATAATATAATAAGGAGCAATTGCATAAGGATATTATAATTAATAAGGAGCATTGCATAATGTATATTATAATATAATAAGGAGCAGTTGACATAAGTATATTATTATTATAATAAGAAGTAATTGCATAATGTATATATAATATAATAAGGAGCAATTGCATATGTATATTATAATTAATAAGGAGCATTGCAAATGTATATTATAATATAATAAGGAGCAATTGCATAATGTATATTATAATATAATAAGGAGCAATTGCCTAATGTAATTATATATAATAAGGAGCAATTGCATTATGTATATTATAATAAATAAGGAGCATTGCATAATGTAGTATATATATAATTAAGGAGCAATTGCATATGTAATATATATAATAAGGAGCAATTGCATAATGTATATTATATATAATAAGGAGCAATTGCATAATGTATATTTAATAAGTAAGCAGTTGCATAATGGATATTATAATAAATAAGGAGTAAATGCACAATGTGATATTATATATAATAAGAGTAATTGCATAATGTTTTATAATAAGAAGTAATGCATAATGTATATATAATATATAAGGAGTAATTGCATAATGTTATATATATAAGGAGTAATTGCATAATGTATATTATAATATAATAAGGAGCAATTGCATAATGTATAATATAATATAATAAGGAGAGTAGTATTGCATAATGTAATTATAAAGAAGTAATTGCATAATTTTATATAATAAGGAGCAATTGCATAAGTATATTATAATAAGAATTAATTGCATTGTTTCCTGGCCCCTTAATTCATTCTTCCTCTTGTGGCCCCTGCAGGATGATGCCGAGTGAATGGAAATTCGCTCGTTCCAAGCTTTACCTTTCTTATTTCAGGGAAGGATTAACATTACCTGTTCCCTTCAACATCATCCCCACACCTAAAGTCTGTTCTACAGCATCAGGTATGGCTCCATAGCTACACCAATGACAGCCAGGGGGCCATGCAAATCAAAATATAAAATATTTGTATTGATACATATGGGGGGGAGCTGCCATATTGTTTCCCTTAGACAGTACAGTATGAGGGTTAGTTATTGTATGTACAGAAATCCTTCTCTGTATATTATACATTGGGTGGGAGCTGCCATATTGTTTCCTAGACAGTACAGTATATGTAGGTATACTTATTGTATGTACAGAAACATTCCTTCTCTGTATATTTTACATATGGGTGGGAGCTGCCATATTGTTTCCATTAGACAGTACAGTATGAGGTATAGCTATTGTGTGTACAGAACATTCCTTCTCTGTATATTTATATTTATACATATGGGTGGGAGTGCCATATTGTTTCCCTTAGACAGTACAGTATGAGGGTATAGCTTATTTATGTACAGAACATCCTCTCTGTATATTATATTATACATATGGGTGGGGGAGCTGCCATATTGTTTCCCTTGACAGTACAGTATGAGGGTTAGCTTATTGTGTGTACAGAACATTCCTTCTATGTATATTTATATTAATAGGGTGGGAGCTGCCATGTGTTTCCCTTAGACAGTACAGTATGAAGGTATAGCTTATTGTATGTACAGAACATTCCTTCTCTGTATATTTATACATATGGGTGGGAGCTGCCAATGTTTCCCTTAGACAGTACAGTATGAGGGTATAGCTTATTGTGTTGTACAGAACATTCCTTCTCTGTATATTTATACATATGGGTGGGAGCTGCCATATTGTTTCCCTTAGACAGTACAGTATGAGGGTATAGCTTTATGTTGTACAGAACATTCCTTCTCTGTATATTATACATATGGGTGGGACTGCCATATTGTTTCCCTTAGACAACAGTATGGGTATAGCTTATTGTATGTACAGAACATTCCTTCTTATATATTTATACATATGGGTGGGAGCTGCCATATTGTTTCCCTTAGACTGTACAGTATGAGGGTATAGCTTATTATGTGTACAGAACATTCCTTCTCTGATATTTATATTTTACATATGGGTGTGAGCTGCCATATTGTTTCCCTTAGACAGTACAATATAAGGGTATAGCTATTGTATGTAAAGAACATTCCTTCTCTTGATATTTATATTTATACATAGGGTGGGAGCTGCCATATTGTTTCCCTTAGACAGTACAGTATGAGGGTATAGCTTATTGTATGTACAGAACATTTCTTCTCTGTATATTTATACGTATGGGTGGGAGATGCCATATTTGTTTCCCTTAGACAGTACAGTATGGGGGTATAGCTATGTATTGTATGACAGAAAATTCCTTCTCTGTATATTTATACATATGGGTGGGGGAGCTGCCATATTGTTTCTCTTAGACAGTACAGTATAAGGGTATAGCTTATGTATGTACAGAACATTCTTCTCTGTTATCTAACATATGGGTGGGAGATGCCATATTGTCCCTTAGACAATACAGTATAGGGTATAGCTTATTGTGGTACACAGAACATTCCTTCTATGATATTTTATTTATACATATGGGTGGGAGCTGCCATATTGTTTCCCTTAGACAAGTAGTATGAGGGTATAGCTTATTGTGTGTACAGAACATTCCTTCTGTATATTATATTTATACATATGGGTGGGAGCTGCCATATAGTTCCTTAGACAGTACAGTATGAGGGTATAGCTATTGTGTGTACAGAACATTCCTTCTCTGTATATATTTTAATATATGGGTGGGAGCTGCCATATTGTTTCCCTTAGACAGTACAGTATGAGGGTCTAGCTTATTGTGTGTACAGAACATTCCTCTCTGTATATTTATATTTATACATATGGGTGGGAGCTGCCATATTGTTTCCTAGACAGTCAGTATGATGGTATAGCTATTGGTGTACAGAACATTCCTTCTCGTATATTTATATTTATACATATGGGTGGGAGCTGCCATATTGTTTCCCTTAGACAGTACAGTATGAGAGTATAGCTAATTGTGTGTACAGAACATTCCTCTAGTTGCCATATTGTTTCCCTTAGACAGTACAGTATGAGGGTATAGCGTATTGTATGTACAGAACATTCCTTCTCTATATATTATACATATGGGTGGAGCTGCCATATTGTTTCCCTTAGACAGTACAGTATGAGTGTAAGCTTATTGTATGTACAGAACATCCTTCTCTGTATATATACATATGGGTGGGAGCTGCCATAGTGTTTCCTAGACAGTACATTATGAGGGTATAGCTTATTGTGTGTACAGAACATTCCTTCTCTGTATATTTATACAATAGGGTGGGAGCTGCCATAGTGTTTCCCTTAGACAGTACAGTATGATGGTAAAGCTTATTGTATGTACAGAACATTCCTTCTATGTATTTTACATATGGGTGGGAGCTGCCATATGGTTTCCCTTAGACAGTAACATTATGAGGGTATAGCTTATGTGTGTACAGAACATTCCTTCTCTGTATATTTATACATATGGGTGGGAGCTGCCATAGTGTTTCCCTTAGTACAGTATGAAGGTTAGATTATTGTATTACTGAACATTCCTCTCTGTATATTATATTTATACATATGGGTGGGAGCTGCCATATTGTTTCCCTAGACAGTACATTATGAGGGTTAAGCTTATTGTGTGTACAGAACATTCCTTCTCTGTATATTATACATATGGGTGGGAGGGTACACACAATAAGCTATACCCTCATAATGTACTGTCTAAGGGAAACAATATGGCAGCTCCCACCCATATGTATAAATATAAATATACAGAGAAGGAATGTTCAGTACATACAATAATCTATACCTTCATACTGTACTAAGGGAAACACTATGGCAGATGTACAGAACATTCCTTCTTTATATATTTATACATATGGGTGGGAGCTGCCATATTGTTTCCCTTAGACTGTACAGTATGAGGGTATAGCTTATTATGTGTACAGAACATCCTTCTCTGTTATTTATATTTATACATATGGGTGTGAGCTCCATATTGTTTCCCTTAGACAGTACAATATAAGGGTATAGCTTATTGTATGTAAAGAACATTCCTCTCTGATATTTATATTTATACATATGGGTGGGAGCTGCCATATTGTTTCCCTTAGACAGTACAGTATGAGGGTATAGCTTATTGTATGTACAGACATTTCTTCTCTGTATATTTATACGTATGGGTGGAGATGCCATATGTTTCCCTTAGACAGTACAGTATGAGGGTATAGCTTATTGTATGTACAGAACATTCCTTCCTGTATATTTATATATGGGTGGGAGCTGCCATATGGTTTCTCTTAGACAGTACAGTATAAGGGTATAGCTTAGTATGTATACAGAACATTCCTTCTCTGTAATTCTACATATGGGTGGAGATGCCATATTGTTTCCCTTAGACAATACAGTATGAGGGTATAGCTTATTGTGTGTACAGAACATTCCTTCTATGTATATTTATATTTATACATATGGGTGAGCTGCCATATTGTTTCCCTTAGACAGTACAGTATGAGGGTATAGCTTATTGTGTGTACAGAACTTCTTCTCTGTATATTTTATTTATACATATGGGTGGGAGCTGCCTATATTTTCCTTAGACAGTACAGTATGAGGGTATAGCTTATTGTGTGTACAGAACATTCCTTCTCTGTATATTTTATATATATGGGTGGGAGCTGCCATATTGTTTCCCTTAGACAGTACAGTATGAGGTCTAGCTTATTGGTGTACAGAACATTCCTTCTCTGTATATTTATATTTAACATATGGGTGGGAGCTGCCATATTGTTTCCTTGACAGTACAGTATGATGGTATAGCTTATTGGTGTACAGAACATTCCTTCTCTGTATATTATATTTATACATATGGGTGGGAGCTGCCATATTGTTTCCCTTAGACAGTACAGTATGAGAGTATAGCTAATTGTGTGTACAGAACATTCCTCTCAGTTGCCATATTGTTTCCCTTAGACAGTACAGTATGAGGGTATAGCGTATTGTATGTACAGAACATTCCTTCTCTATATATTTATACATATGGGTGGGAGCTGCCATATTGTTTCCCTTAGACAGTACAGTATGAGTGTATAGCTTATTGTATGTACAGAACATTCCTTCTCTGTATATTTATACATATGGGTGGGAGCTGCCATAGTGTTTCCCTTAGACAGTACATTATGAGGGTATAGCTTATGTGTGTACAGAACATTCCTTCTCTGTAATTTATACATATGGGTGGGAGCTGCCATAGTGTTTCCCTTAGACAGTACAGTATGATGGTAAAGCTTATTGTATGTACAGAACATTCCTTCTATGTATATTTATACATATGGGTGGGAGCTGCCATATGGTTTCCCTTAGACAGTACATTATGAGGGTATAGCTTATTGTGTGTACAGAACATTCCTTCTCTGTATATTTATACATATGGGTGGGAGCTGCCATAGTGTTTCCCTTAGTACAGTATGAAGGTATAGATTATTGTATGTACTGAACATTCCTTCTCTGTATATTTATATTTATACATATGGGTGGGAGCTGCCATATTGTTTCCCTTAGACAGTACATTATGAGGGTATAGCTTATTGTGTGTACAGAACATTCCTTCTCTGTATATTTATACATATGGGTGGGAGCTGCCATAGTGTTTCCCTTAGTACAGTATGAAGGTATAGATTATTGTGCATACAGAACATTCCTTCTTGTCTTTAAAGGGGGATTTGTAGATTTTTTTGCTGTTTTAAGCTGAAGAAGAAGCCTGACTACCCCCCGATCCCAACTATTGTAAGTATAATGTTATGTACCCAGCATCCTCAGGAAAAGGAAGGGATGTGGGGGTGGACATGGGACAATCTTTCCGTTCTGTTTTCTTAGTCGAACCGCGGAGCAGGGGGAGTTTCGGAGAGAATCGCTCCTCTTACCGCCTGCAGGTGATAAAGGCCCTGGTACAGAGATACATTGATACGGCGCGGAGGGAGTTCGAAGAAAGCAAACGCAAAGGTAAATGGACCAGTGGCACAGACCTGGCTGCACCAGAGAGAGCTGGTAAGGGGGCAGAAGGTACAGGGATTAGTTTATCTCCAAAACACAGCAGAGAATCCAACAGGGCTACGAACAGCAGTTTTACAGACTTCCCAGAGTGCACAGGGAGTTGTGAATGGATCATCCCTGGGGCGCCCAGGGCCATATGACTGAGTGTACATACCTACTTACCTACTACCCAGTTGTTGGCCAATTGATATTTACATGTATTAGTCAGCCAAAGAAATTTGCTTGTGCGCTTCTACCAAACATTAATGTCCGTTTAATGTCCTTAGATCTTGGAAATCGCATCACTGAGTTAAACAAGAACGTCATTCGCCTTCATTCAGACGTGAAAACCCTAAGGCGATCGCTCTGCGAAAACAGCGTCTCTGATAGGACCAAAAACACAGAGAACCCCCTGAGTCAACTATCTGAAGGTAAAGGGCGGATTCCACCACTACGACGAGGAATCCATCGGCTCCAGCAAGAATCTTCCGAGGTGACTGTTCACCAAGATGTCGTTCAGCCCCCTGTGATGGAAGACGACTCCCCCCATACCCGAGGAGAACCTGATTAATGGATTATCCATAAACGGCAACATAGACAACCACGATGACAATGAAGTTATGTAAAAAACTAGGTAATGCATTTGATGTGTTGCGAAATGCCCATAATGCCTCATTCTGTGTGGTAACGATGGCACCATTTATACAAACAATACCCGTTATTATCCTGGGAATGACACTCGTAATGGAATATTGTGTAGAGAATCTTGAACAATGATTGGATTACTCAACACCCTTGTGTGATAGTATTGGGAGGATTAATGAGCTAAAAACGGAGTGTTTCCTTTAATGTTAATATCTCTGTTTTACTGTTTATCATTAGCCTGGGGCTACTGACCCTGAAGTGTTAATCAATTACTTATTTTTAAGGACCCTTCACCCTATGAATTCCCAGAATAATGTAAATCCACCATAATAATAATAATATGGCTACCATGACCTTTCACCCTATGAATTCCCAGAATAACATGGCTACCATGACCTTTCACCCTACAAATTCCCAGAATAACATGGCTACCGTGACCCTTCACCCTACGAATTCCCAGAATAACATGGCTACCATGACCTTTCACCCTATGAATTCCCAGAATAACATGGCTACCATGACCTTTCACCCTACGAATTCCCAGAATAACATGGCTACCATGACCTTTCACCCTACAAATTCCCAGAATAACATGGCTACCATGACCTTTCACCCTACAAATTCCCAGAATAATGTAAATCCACCATAATAATAATAATATGGCTACCATGACCTTTCACCCTACGAATTCCCAGAATAACATGCTACCATGACCTTTCACCCTACAAATTCCCAGAATAACTGGCTACCGTGACCTTTCACCCTACAATTCCCAGAATAACATGGCTACCGTGACCTTTCACCCTACACGAATTCCCAGAATAACATGGCTACCGGACCTTTCACCCTACGAATTCCCAGAATACATGGCTACCGTGACCTTTCACCCTACGAATTCCAGAAAACATGGCTACCGTCCTCACACTACGAATTCCCAGAATAACATGGCTACCGTGACCTTTCACCCTACGAATTCCCAATAACATGGATGGCTACCGTGACCTTTCACCCTACGAATTCCCAGAATAACATGGCTACCGTGACCTTCACCCTACGAATTCCCAGAATAACATGGCTACCGTGACCTTTCACCCTACGAATTCCCAGAATAACATGGCTACCGTGACCTTTCACCCTACGAATTCCCAGAATAACATGGCTACCGTGACCTTTCACCCTACGATTCCCAGAATAACATGGCTACCGTGACCTTTCACCCTAACGAATTCCCAGAATAACATGGCTACCGTGACCTTCATCACCCTCGATTCCCAGAATAACATGGCACCGTACCTTTCACCCACGAATTCCCGAATAACATGGCTACCGTGACCTTTCACCCTACGAATTCCCAGAATAACATGGCTACCGTGACCTTTCACCCTACGAATTCCCAGAATAACATGGCTACCGTGACCTTTCACCCTACGAATTCCCAGAATAACATGGCTACCGTGACCTTTCACCCTACGAATTCCCAGAATAACATGGCTACGGTGACCTTTCACCCTACGAATTCCCAGAATAACATGGCTACATGACCTTTCACCTTATGAATTCCCAGAATAACATGGCTACCATGACCTTTCACCCTATGAATTCCAGAATAATGTAAATCCACCATAATAATAATACATGGCTACCGTGACCTTTCACCCTACGAATTCCCAGAATAACATGGCTACCGTGACCTTTCACCCTACAAATTCCCAGAATAACATGGCTACTATGACCTTTCACCACCCTACGAATTCCAGAATAACATGGCTACCATGACCTTTCACCCTACGAATTCCCAGAATAACATGGCTACCATGACCTTTCACCCTACGAATTCCCAGAATAACATAAATCCACCCTTATAATAATAACATGGCTACCATGACCTTTCACCCTACGAATTCCCAGAATAACATGGCTACCATGACCTTTCACCCTACAAATTCCCAGAATAACATGGCTACCATGACCTTTCACCCTACGAATTCCCAGAATACATGGCTACCATGACCTTTCACCCTATGAATTCCCAGAATAACATGGCTACATGACCTTTCACCCTAATTTCCCAGTACAGAATACCTTCCCCGATCGCAGATAAACATGGTTCCGTGACCTTCACCCTACAAATCCCAGATAACATGGCTACCATGACCTTTCACCCTCGAATTCCCAGAATACATGGCTACCATGACCTTTCACCCTAAATTCCCAGAATAACATGGCTACCATGACCTTTCACCCTACGAATTCCCAGAATAACATGGCTACCATGACCTTTCACCCCTATGAATTCCCAGAATAACATGGCTACCATGACCTTTCACCCTATGAATTCCCAGAATAACATGGCTACCATGACCTTTCACCCTACGAATTCCCAGAATAACATGGCTACCATGACCTTTACCCTACGAATTCCCAGAATTACATGGCTACCATGACCTTTCACCCTACGAATTCCCAGAATAACATGGCTACCATGACCTTTCACCCTAGTAACCTAGTGGTGTTTGCTGCTTCAAGACATTCCCATCTGACTTTGTTGGTTGCTAGAATTGACCCCAGATATGTGACAGAGATTGTTTATGAATTAAGGAGAATAATACAGACTTATATATCTATATTTCTATCTAATGTTAATGAAACCACATGGAGTTTGTATCATACTGTGAATGTCCAGCGTATAGATGACAAATAAATATCAAGGGGAACTAATCATATATCCAGAGCTTTATTTTCTCATTATATTCTCACTCCTGATGGGATCAGCCAATGAAACAAAGAATTGCCAAACACCGTACAATCTGCTAAATAATCTGTCTCCAGTGTGTAGGTGATTGGGACTGGTTAGTAGTAATGCTGGATGTACATCAAGTAGATTCAGATAGAAGTAGATAGGTTAAAACGATCTAATACCGATTACTTACCTATTACTAGGAACTTGGTAGGTACACTGTATATGTTATTGTCCACATGGGAATGTGGAAATAGCATTGTGGGCCATATTTATAAAGCTGTGGTACCACTATTTACCGCGACTTTAACGATTGGTTATCGTAAATTTACGACTGATCGGTAGTTTACTACCGCACGGCTTTCTACAATCAACATTGGTTAATTAACGAACGTTCGGTTGTAAATGTACGATCGCGATTGTAAATTAACTAAGCCGCGGTACCACTAAAAAAACGTTTCTGCGATTTAATAAATGTGGCCCTGTGTGTGGTTAATACCAATATACCTACCCCTGTAGTTGATTTCTATGGGAGGAACTGTAAGATTATAGCCTTTATATCTTACAGTTCCAGGAGGAGAAGGAAACCAGAAGCCACAAAGTGGTAGGTTATAATAATTTGCACCCGAACTGTAAATTATAAGGATGTTAGAAGTCACCTTGGAGTTCCGTGCCCTGTATAAAAGGTACTCGCCTGCGGCCTTGTGCTTTTATATGGTCACGGAACTCCTCGGTGACTTATTATATCCTTATAATTTACAGTTGGGGGTGCATTATCCACTATAGTACAGACATGGAGGGTCCACCATCATGTTATTATATAACGGGAATTAAACTACAGATGAGGTGTCCACTGCTTGACTCAAAGGGCAATTTCAAAGGTTAGAAAGTGTAATATATAAGTCTAACCTGAAATCCTGCGCAATGACCTGTTTCTGCTTCCTGGTTCTTCCAGTTAGTAACTGTCAGTTATGACATGACTGTTGACATCACAGCCAATGACTGAATGTTATCCCCTATCTGCCTCTTCTGAGCATGCTCAATATAAACCATTAATACACACTACCCTTAGTTCCCACAAGGAACCCACAGGCATACACTAATGATTCCAGAGACAATGTAGGATATAACATATTTTACAGAGGCGATTATTTTCTAAAAGATGTTCTTATGTGGGTGAAGTTTTCCTAAGCGATTGCCTCAATAAATATTAAACACAAACAACGATTTAAGAAATGACAGTAAATGGAAATTGTCCGTCAGCCCAAGAGCTCATGGTCTGTGCCATATTAACGAGAGGGTCATGTAGGACTTGGAGAATGCAGTGTTGGTAGCTTATGTATACGGAGGACAAAATCTGTTTCATTACTGAGTGTTTATGGTAGGTCCATGGTGTATAAGCCAGATTGGATTTACCCACAGTATTGGATCTGCCACTTGAGGGACATTAGACACCTATTCCCTTCCTTTAACCCGACCATCTGAGAAATAAGAGAACTGAGAGAACTCAGCTAGGACAAACCCTTGTGTTCAGGGGGAATCTCATTTACAATAGATGGTAATTACCCAGAAGTCTTTGTTCCTTATTTGCATTCACAATAGGTGGAATCCAGGTGATATAGTAATAGTTCCAGGGAACTACATCAGTTTGGATCACGTCTTCCTCAATGTGTAGAACTAAGGGGCATTGGTGGAACTGGGACTGTGCTAAACCAGTCTCTGTTGGATTAGATCTAGTGGTTTTTTAGGTTTCTAGAAAGTTAAATAGTTTTTCATTTAAACCAATGGAAGTTTTTAAGTTGAACTTTACCACCTTTAAGGCTAGACCGCTAGCGCGTTTCTCACGTACTTCCGATCATGTTTTGCGATACGTTTCCACGTGAGAAACTCTTCCTGCCTAGCACGATGTAAGTGGCCATCCGTTTTGCAAATCGGATTATTAGCGGAATCGCATTGCAAACATGCAACATAAAATTTGTGCGCTGTAGCGTGCTGCAGTCTAATTGGTATTCTTGTTGTGGTTCATCAGCCTGTTGTGTAGGAAAGGTATATTGTCAGTAGCCCAATTTTAGTAGTTCACAATAAGGGATGTTTGAGATTGGATTCCAAAAGTTAAACGTTTAGTAGACAATATCGGCTGAATGTAGATTGGATACACAGTCCGATCCATTGGATAGAAGATTTTGTAGAATTAGTAAAGAGGTAAAATGAAAGCACATGATAACATGGTTGCACTATACTGGGTAAACATGATGAAGTTGATGGATTTTATCCACAGTTATATGGGGTGTAAGTGGACGTACAATATATGGGAGGATCGTAGACCCTGCGGAATTGAATCTGAATCCAAGCCATGTCGAATACTATAGTAGAAGAATCTGTGTTGGGGAAGATTTCTCGGACCGGATTCGAAGTTCAAGCAACAACATAATTTAATGGATACTTTGTCAACTGAAAGAAGATTCTTTAATTTCCAAACAGTGGAATGTTTAAGTTACTATTAGGGTGTCTAAGTCTTCTGCTAGACACCCAGAAAGCTTTCATGGATGTAATTAAGGCTGAGGCCACATAGCAACGCACAGAACGCGCTTGAAAAGCCCAGTCTCAATGCAGTGCGTTTGTGCGATTTCCCTTTCGGACAATTGGGGACACAGGCAAAAACGTTGGGATCAAGTGCCCGTTGCGGGAGGTGGAGGTAGCTTAAAGCAAATGCTCCTCCTACTTTCCTGCAGCCATGCTTCAGGGTTTTTTTTTTCAGGACAGGATTTATGGGCACAGCTCTTCGATCAGACTACCGTCCGACAACCGGAGTGTAGCAGGGGAACTAGACTTGATCTTTCCTTCAACCACTCCCTACGTGGGAATGTTATTTTCTGAACTGTCCCTCTATGGAACTTGCAGAAGTGGCCAATGTTAGAGTGCCTCTTAGATGAGATTCTCCTCTCAAATCCTGCAGGCAACTGGGGTCTTAACTCTTTGATTCACGTAAGGTAACTGACTTGCCATTTACCTAGAACGGACACTGCTTCTCAAGCACACCACTCCTTTTTTGCCACTTGGACTGGGAATCTAGGCCACATGGATATACCATCCAGCCAGCAAAGAAACTTCTTGTTATGTAACTTTGAGCAATTTCAAAGAGATTGTATCAAAAAGCTCTAAGGCTGCTTTACTAAACCACTACACCTGCTATGTGTGCCAGTTTAAATTGCCAAACAGACCACGTATGTGGTCCATCCTGCCGCAACAGCTCTGCTAACTACGTTCCCAGACGCTACACAAGAACCCAAATGGGCCGGAGCACTGAGAATATCCATAGACACTCATTTACCGCAGCTTCCTGCTCCATGGCCGTTCCTCCCATGAGACCTCTCCCTGAGGCAGAACAGTCCTGGGTGCGCTCGCGGTTATAAACTATGGCAGCGTTTGTGAATTCAATGTGTCAAGCCCTACAGCAGATCTATGCTCCCTAAGCTCCTGCCATCAGACACAGAATCTCTATAGGAAGGGGAATTTTCATTTGACAATCCAGATGCTGAGGATGGATTCACAAACTGCCTCTTCATAGAGGCTATTGATATTCCGATAAAAGTGATCTTTGAGACTCTAAAGATACATGATGCAGAACCAGAAGACCTGGGCTGCAGACCCAGCATCCAAACACTCTCTTAACAGCCTTACCTTTCTACATGGCTTACTGTTTGGGCCAGAGTTAAGATAAAATCATGGCACAGGCAACCACTGGGAAAAGCACCTGGCTTCAAGGCCAGGATCATTTCCTTCTTGAGGACAAGGAACTTACTTTGTTCCTCCTCCATATCGAGCCTTACTTCACAGACACGCTTCCCTACTTACACCAGCAGAGGCACCCCCTTCATCTGCAGGCATTGCAGTAAATGCTAGGCAGTGAGCCAACACGTACCCCAAACCTCCGGTTTAGGGGTTTCTTCAAAACTCTTTGTCCCAAACGAGGGGTGTCATTTCGACCAGTCTTGGACTTAACAGCTTTGAATAAGTTCATCATCCGTGTCGAAATCGAAAATTGGAGTCCCTAAGATCAGTTGCCCTCGCTATAGAAAAAGGGGACTTTATGGCATCCATAGACAATCTTGACGCGTATTTACATGTCCACATTTGGTCGGGCACCACAAATGCCTGAATTTTGACATAGGAGAGCAGTACTACCAGTCTGTCTACCCTTCAGACTGTCCTCAGCTCCCACGGTATATACAAAATTGATGGCAACCCTGCCAGTCTTTATACCCCAGAGGGGAATCACTCTGATACCATATTTGGACGATCTCCTAATAAAGGCACCCCAACTTCGACCTGGCTTCTGCCACATACAGCTATGCAGAGCCATACTCGCCCAATATGGCCGGCTCTTAAATCTGTCAAAATCATCTCTAGTTACAGATTTTTTTTTTTATACTCCACTTTGACACCAAGACCCATTGACTTATAGAATCTGTTCCAGGCTCTGTCTGTATCACAACCGTCCATTCAAGAAGGCATGCAGTCGTGGGCAAAATGGTTGCCACAATAGAGGTCATACCATATGCCTTTCCATCTTCGACCCCTTCAGTAAAGGTTCCTTCTCAAACGCTGTAACAGGACTCTTCTGTTTCTGCATGACAAAATAGTTCTATACAACGAAATGATCTTTACAGGTCTTTACCAAAGAAGCCTGTCTGTCAAGTTGGGGTGACAGTTTGGGTCGCAACTCCCCATCAACATACTAGAATTACATAACAATAACATCTCCAAGGTTGGACCCCAGACCTGATGGGACACAACCACAGATCCAATCAGATAACATCACCAAGTTAGCTTACCTCAATTAGCCAGGGAGGAACCAAGATTGTGCAGGTCAAGGTGGATGCTCATCAGAAAATGACCTAGCGGAGCATCATAGACATAATAGCATCTCTCGAAACCGGTCTTCCACAAAGGTATCACAGGTTTGAAAGGCATTCCTGGACTGGTCTTCTCCAGAAGGAATTCAGTCCTATATCCTCCACATTTTACCTTTGCTTCATTGCATACCTTCCTTCAGGGTGGTTTGAGCAAAGGGCTGTCCCTTGCAAACCTTCAAGGTTCAGGTATTGGCATTGTCCATGCTAGTCCATTAAGATCTACCACTGCTAAAGGATGTTCCACTTTTTTCAAGGGATTAGCTCATCTACACACCCCCCAATGGCATTCTTTGCTCTCTCACACCTTTCCTGGAAAACCGCCTTCCTGGTAGCAATCTCCTCAGTACGTCAGGCTTCTGAATTGGGGGCTCTTTCAATAGAGCCACCCTTTCTGGTATTTTACAAGGATAACCCAGACGACTTGCCAAAGGTAGTCTCCTTTTCCACATGAACCAGAACGCTCCATCTCTCTGTCCTAATCCTTCCTCTCCAGAAGTGCCAGATTCTCATTCCCTGGATGTGGTACACGTAGCTTATGTTCCTCTACAACCATGCTGTATATTTATACATATGGGTGGGAGCTGCCATAGTGTTTCCCTTAGACAGTACAGTATGATGGTAAAGCTTATTGTATGTACAGAACATTCCTTCTATGTATATTTATACATATGGGTGGGAGCTGCCATATGGTTTCCCTTAGACAGTACATTATGAGGGTATAGCTTATTGTGTGTACATGGCAAGCTCCACCCCTAGTTAATAAATATACAGAGAAGGAATGTTCTGTACACCATAAGCTATACCCTCATAATGTACTGCTAAGGGAAACCATATGGCAGCTCCCACCCATATGTAAAAATATACATAAGGAATGTTCTGTACAAACAATAAGCTTTACCATCATACTGTACTGTCTAAGGGAAACACTATGGCAGCTCCCACCCATATGTATAAAATATACAGAGAAGGAATGTTCTGTACACACAATAAGCTATACCCTCATAATGTACTGTCTAAGGAACCACTATGGCAGCTCCCACCCATATGTATAAATATACAGGAAGGAATGTTCTGTACATACAATAACTATACACTCATACTGTACTGTCTAAGGGAAACAATATGGCAGCTCCCACCCATATGTATAAATATATAGAGAAGGAATGTTCTGTACATACATACTACTATACCTCATACTGTACTGTCTAAGGGAAACAATATGGCAACTGAGAGGAATGTTCTAGCTTTTGCACACTGTATCGGACTCTGTTGTGTCTAGTCCATCCTCCATAGCTCTTGCACCCACTGTATCGGGACTCTCTATGTGTCTAGGTCCACCTCCATCAGCTCTCAAACTGTATCGAGATCTTATATGTGTTAGGTCCATCTCCACTAGCTCTGCACACTGTATCAGAATTCTCTATGTGTTAAGGTTTCCATCCTCCACTAGCTCTGCAACACCTGTATGGACTATCTATGTGTCTAGGTCCATCCTCCACTAGCTTGCACACTGTATGCGGACTCTCTATTTGTGTCTAGGTCCATCAATCACTAGCTCTGCACACTGTATCGGACTCGTATTTATTGGTCATAGGTCCATCCTCCACTAGCTTGCACATGTATCGGGACTTCTATGTGTCTAGGTCCATCCTCCACTAGCTCCTGCACACTGTATCAGATCTCTCTAGTGGTCTAGGTCCCATCCTCCACTAGGTCTGCACACTTAGTTAGGACTCTCTACTTGTGTTCTTAGGTCCATCATCATAGCCTGCACACTGTATCAGACTCTCTATTGTGTCTAGGGTCATCCTCTCACGAGCTATGCACCACTGATCGGAATAGGATGTCTATGGGTCCCCCCCTCCCCACGAGCTCTGACACAACTGCTATCAGTACTCTCTATGTGTCTAGGTCCATCCTCACTAGCTCTGCACACGTATTCGGACTGTCTCTATGTCTAGGTCATCCTCACTAGCTCTGCACACTGTTATCAGACTCGGTATCCGTGTCTAGGTCCATGCTCCACTTAGCTGTGCACACTGTATTGGACTTATGTGTCTAGGTCCATCCTCCACTAGCTCTGCACACTGTATCGGACTCTTATGTGTCTAGGTCCATCTCACATAGCTCTGCACATGTATCGGGACTCTATGGTGCTAGGTCCATCTCCAATAGCTGGCCCACACTGTATCAGACTCTCTATGTGTGTCTAGGTCCATTCTCCACTAGCCTATGCCCACTGTATCAGACCTCTATGTGTGTCTAGGTCCATCCTCACTAGCTTGCAAAACTGTATCAGACTCTCTATGTGTCTAGGTCCATCCACCACTAGCTACTGCACACTGTATCGGACTCTGTATGTGTCTAGGTCAATCCTCAATAGCTCTGCACATGTATCAGACTCTGTTATGTGTCTATGGTCCATCATCCACTAGTCGCACACTGTATCGACTCCTCTTATGTGTATAGGTCCATCCTCCACTAGCTGACACTGTACGAGACTCTGTACTGTTGGTTAGCGTCCATCCTCCAATAGCTGCATTGCACACTGTATCAAGACTCTCTTATGTGTCTAGGTCCATCCTTCCATAGCCTGCACACTGTCTCAGACTCTCTATGTGTTAGGTCCCATTCTCCACGTAGCTCGACAACTGTATCAGGACTCTGTATGTGTCTAGCAGTCATCCTCACTAGCTTGCACACTGTATCGGACTGTCTATGTGTCTAGGTCATCTCCACTAGCCTGCAACTGTATCAAGACTTCTATGTGTCTAGGTCCATCCTCCCACTAGTCTGCACACTGTGTATCAGACCTATATGGGTCTAGGGTCCATCCTTCACTAGCTCATGCACACGGTTCAGAATCTTCTATGTGTCTAGTCCATCCTCACTAGATCTGCCACACTGTATCAGACTGTCTATGTGTCTAGGTCCATCCTCACTAGCTCTGCACAAGTATCAGACTCTCTCTATGTGTCTAGGTCCATCCTCCCTAGCTCTGCCACACGGTATCGACTCTATGTATAGGTCCACCTCACTAGACGCTGCACCCTGATCGGGATCTCTATGTGTATAGGTCCATCCTCAACTAGCTCTGCACATGTATCGGGAATCTCTATGTGTCTAGTCTCCTCCACTAGCTCGTGCAACTGTATCGGACTCTCTATTTGTCTGGTCCATTTCCTCCACTGCTTGCACACTGTATCGGACTCTCGATGTGTTAGGTCCATCCTTCATAGCTGTGGCCACAACTGTATCGACTCTCTATGTGTCTAGGTCAATCCTCCACTCTTAGCTATGCACACTGTCTAGGACGTATGTGTCTAGGTCCATTCCTCCACTAGCTCGGTGGCACACGTACGTACTCCTCTCTGTTGGTCTAGGTCCATCCTCCACAGCTTGCACACTTTAGCGGACTCTGTAGGTGTCTAGGTCCATCCTCCCACTAGCTCTGCCACTGGATCGGGACTCGATGTGTCTAGGTCCTCCTCGTAGGCAAGCTAGCTGTGCACACCGCTATTGTCGGCACTCTGCTATGTGACTGTATATCTACGTACCAATCGATCTACCAGAGGTCGTACTGACGTCGTGCCACTAACGTGCTCTATCGGACTAGGTCGGTGCAGTCGCTCGTAGCTGACTCATGTCCTCCTACATGGTGATGCACACTAGGTATCGGACTCTATGCAGACTCTAGGTCCATAGGCTTTCCCGTCAGCTGTGCACACTGTAAGTGAGGACTAGCACTAGTGTTCGTCGGTGCCCCCTCCATCCACTAGTCTTGTTACCACGGTTATCGACTCTTCTTATGTTGTCTAGTTGGCCAGTCCCTCACTAGCTTCTGCACACGGTTATCGGGACTCAGATCGGTCTAGATTGGTGTCATCCTCGACTAGCTCCGTGCACACCTGTAGATGGACCTCTGGCTACCCCCACTTTCTGTGTCTAGGGTCTCAGAACTTCACCATAGTGAGTTCTGCACACTGGATCCGACTGTATTGCATGTGTATAGGTGCATCTACACTAGCTCTGCAAACTGTTATCTGGATCACCCTCTTAGTGTGTCTAGGTCCATCCTACAATAGCTCTGACCAGTATAGCGACTCTCTATTTTTTTTTTGGGTCTAGGTCCATCTCATAGCTCGCACATGTATCAGACTCTGTAGTGTCTAGGTCCATCCTCCACTAGCTCCTATGACACACTGAGATCGGACTCTCTATGTGTCTAGGTCCATCCTCCACTAGCTTGCACCATGTATCAGACTATCTATGTGTTAAGGTCCATCTACACTAGCTCTGCACAATGTATCGGACTTCTATGTGTCTAGGTCCATCCTCCACTAGATCTGCACACTGTATCAGATTGTATGTGTCTAGGTCCATCCTCCACATAGCTCTGCACATGTATCGGACTCTCTATGTTCTAGGTATCCTCCATAGCTCTGCACACGTATCCGGACTCTCTATGTGTCTAGGTCCATCCTCCATAGCTCTGCCACTGATCGACTCTGTATGTGTCAGGTCCATCCTCCACAGCTCTGCTGCACCACTATTCGGGACTCTCGATGTGCGAGGCCATCCCTACCTAGCTATGCACCACTGTATCAGGACTCTTTTATGAGTCTAGGTCCAATCCTCCACTAGTCTGCACACTGTATTGGACCGTATGTGTATAGTCAATCCTCCATCGCTGTGCACACTGTATCGGACTCTGTATGGGTCTAGGTCCATCTCCACTAGCTATTGCACACTGTATCGGACTCTTTATGTGGTCTAGGTCATCCTCCACCTAGCTCTGCACACTGTATCAGCGAATCTCTAGTGTCATAGGTCCATTCCTCACTAGCTCGGCACACTGGCTCAGACTCTCTATGTGTCTAGGTCCATCCTCCACTAGCTCTGCACACTGTATCAGACCTCTTGTGTTAGGTCATCCTCCACTGCTCTGCACCCACGTAATCAGAAATCATGGTGTTTAGTCCATCTCCACTAGCCTGCACACGTATCGGACTCTGATAGGTGTCTAGGTCATCTACATAGCTGTGCAACTGATCAGACTCCTATGGGTCTAGGTCATCCTCACTAGCTCTGCACACTGATCAGAACTCGCTATGTGTCTAGGCCATCCTCCACTAGATCTGCACCACTGTAATTGGACTCTCTATGTGTCTAGGTCACATCCACTAGCTCTGCACACTGTATGGACTCTCTATTTGAGTAGTCCATCCTCCACTAGCGCTGCACACTTGATCGGATCTGTAGTGTTCTAGGACATCCCTCCACTAGCTCTGCACAATGTATCAGACTCTGTATGTGTTAGGTCCATCCTCCACTAGCTGTGCACACTGTATTGGACTCTATGGGTCAGGATCCATCTCCACTAGATCTGCACACTGTATCGGACTCTCTATGGGGTCTAGGTCCATCCTCCACTAGCTCTGCACACTGTATCGGGACTCCTGTGTCAGGTCAATCCTCCACTAGCTGTGCAACACTGTATCAGACTCTCTCTGTGTCTAGGTCCATCCCCACTAGCTCGGCACATGTATCAGATCTATGTGTCTAGGTCTCCTCCACTAGATTGCACACTGTATCAGATCTCTATGTGTCTAGGTCCCATTCTCCACTAGAAAACTCTGCCACACTGTAGCGGACTCTGTAGTGTCTAGGTCCCATTCCCAATAGCTTGCACACTGTATCAGATTTGTATGTGTCTAGGTCCATCCTCCACTCGCTTGCACACTGTATCGGACTCGATATGTGTCTAAGGTCCATCCTCACTAGCTCATGACACACTTGTATCGGACTCTGATGTGTCTAGGTCCATCCTCCACTAGCTCCAATGTAATCAGGACTCTCTATGGTTAGGTCCCTCCTCACTAGCTCTGCACACTGATCAGGACTCTTATGTGTCTAGGTCATCCTCCACTCGCTCGCCACACTGTATCAGACTATTGTATGTGTCTAGGTCCTCCTCCATAGCTCTGACACTGTATCGGACTGTATATGGTCTAGGTCCATCCGCCACTACTCTGCACAATGTATCAGACTCTCTATGTGTCTAGGTCCATCCTCCATAGCTTGCACACTGTATCAGACTCTCTATGGTCTAGGGTCCATCCTCCCTGAGCTCTGCACACTGTATCAGACTCTCTATGGTCTAGGTCATCCTCCACTAAGCTCTGCCCACTGTATCAGCCTGTATATGTGTCTAGTCCATCCTCCACTACGCTTGACACAAAGGCTATCAGACTCTCTATGTGTTAGGTCATCCTCACTAGCTCCTGCACACTGTATCAGATTAGGGATAGGGCCATCCTCCCACAGCTCTGCACACTGTATCGGACTCTCTATTTGTCTGTCCACCTCCATAGCTTTGCACCACTGGATCGGACTATCTAGTGTCTAGGTCAATCCTCATAGTGTGCACACTGGTCGGAGCTCTTCTATGTGTCTAGGTCCATCCTCCATAGCTCTGCACACTGTATCAGGACTATTATTGTGTCTAGGTCCCACCTTCACTAGCTGTGCACCACGGTATCGGACTCTCTATGTGTTAGGTCCAGTCCTCCACTAGCTATGCAACTGTATCGGGACTATGTGTCTAGGTTTGCATCCTCCTACTAGCTGTGCACACTGTACGGACTCTCTATGGTCTAGGTCCATACCTCCATGCTCTGCACAATTATCGGACTCTGATCGTGTATAGGTCCCATCCTCCACGAGTCTGCACACTGTATCGGCTCTATGTGTCTAGGTCCATCCTCCACTAGCTGTGCACACGTATCGACTTCTATGTGTATCTGGTCCATCCTCACTAGCTCGGCACCGTAGCGGGGACTCTGTATGTTGTCATCGGTCCATCCTCACTAGCTCTGCACACGGTCTCGGACCAGTTATGTGCTAGGTCCATCCTCCACTAGCTGTGCACACTGTATCGGACTCTCTAGTGTATAGGTCACCCCATAGCTGTTGAACCACATGTTACGGACTCTCTATGCTGTCTAGGGTCCATCCTCCACTAGCCTGCAACTGTATCGGACTCTATGGTCTAGGGTCCATCCTCCACAGCTGTGCACACTGTATCGGACTCTCTATGTGTCTGGCATCCCTCCACAGCTCTGCACACTGTATCGGACACTCTGATGTGTCTAGGTCATCTCCATAGCTCTTGACACTGTACGGACTCTCTAGTGTCTAGGTCCATCATCCACTAGCTCTGCACACTGGTATCGGATCTCTATGGGTCTAGGTCCACCTCCACTAGCTTGCACACTGTATCAGACTCTGTATGTGTCTAGGTCCATCCTACAATAGCTATGCACATGTATCGGACTCTTATGGTTAGGGTCATCTCCCACTTAGCTCTGCACCACTGTTCTCAGATCTTATGTGTCTAGGTCCATCTCCACTAGATCTGGCCACTGTATCAGACTCTCATGTGTCTAGGTCCATCCTCCACTAGCTATGCACACTGATCAGGCGTAGGTGTCTAGGTCCATCCCTCCACTAGCTCATGCACACTGTATCGGACTCTCTTTAGTGGTCTAGGGGGGGGGGTTCCATCCTCAATAGCTCTGCACACTGTATCGACTCTCTATGTGTCTAGGTCCCATAATCCATAGCCCTGCACAACTGGATCAGACTCGGTGTGTCTAGAATAGGTCCATCTCCACTAGCTAGCACAATGTATCGGACTCTATGGGTCTAGTCCATTCCTCCACTAGCTCTGCACACTGTATCAGACTCTTTATGTGTTAGGTCCATCCTCTACACTAGCTCTGCCACACTTGGATTGGACTCTGTATGTTGTCTAGGTCCATCCTCCACTAGCTGTGCCACACTGTATCGGACTCTGTATGTGTCTAGGTCCATCCTCCACTAGCTCTGCCAACACTGTATCGGACTCTGTATGTCTAGGTCCATCCTCCACTAGCTCTGCACACTGTATTCAGATCTCTATGTGTCTAGTCCATCTCCCACTAGCTCTGCACACTGTACAGGATCTCTATGTCTAGGTTCAGCCTCCACTAGATCTGCACAAGTGTATCAGACTCTTTCGTTGTCTAGGTCCCACCTCCAACTAGCTCGCACACTGTATCAGTGGGGGGGGGGGGGGGGATCTATGTGTCTAGTCCATCCTCCCACTAGCTCGGCACACTGTATCGACTTGTATGTGTTAGGTCCATCCTCCAGAGCTGGGCACATGTATCAGAGCTCTCTATGTGTTCTAGGTCCATCCTCCAATAGATCTGCACACTGTATCAGATTATATGGGTCTAGGTTCCATCCTCCACTAGTCCTGCACACTGTATTGGGACTCTCTCTGTGTCTAGGTCCATCTCCACTAGCTCTGCACACTTTTGACTCTCGAGTGTCTAGGTCATCCTCCACTAGCTATGCAACTGTATCGGACTCTGTATGGTTTCTAGTCCATCCTCCATAAGCTCGCCACTGTTATCAGGACTCTCTATGTTGTCTAGGTCATCCTCCACCTAGCTCTGCACATGTATCAGACTCTCTATGTGTCTAGGGCCATCCTCATAGCTCTGCACACTGATCAGACTCTCTATGTGTTCTAGGTCCATCCTCCACTAGCTGGTGCCAAAACTGTATCAGACTTATATGGGTCTAGGTCCATCCTCCACTAGCTATGCACACTGTATCAGACTCTAGATGGGTCTACGGTCCATCTCCACTAGCTGGCACACTGTATCGGACTCTCTATGTGGTCTAGGTCCATCCTCATAGCTTCTGCACACTGTATCAGACTCTCTTCTATGTGTATAGGCATCCTCCACTAGCTCTGCACACTGTATGGACTTATGTGCAGGTCCATCCTCCCTAGCTCGTGCAACAATGTATCAGAATCTCTATGTGTCTAGGTCCAGCCTCACTAGCTCTGCACACTGTATCGGACTCGTATGGTGTCTGGTCCACGTCACTAGCTCTGCACACTGTTCAGCTCTATTGTGTCTAGGTCCATCCCAACTAGCTCTGCACACTGATTGGAATTATGTGTCTAGGTCCATCCTCCACTCGCTATGCACACTGTATCAGACTCTCTATGTGTCTAGTTCCATCCTCAACTAGCTCGCACACTGTATCGGACTCGTATGTGTACTAGTCATCCTCCACTCGCTCGCCACTGTATCCGACCTCTTATGGTCTAGGTCCATTCACTCCACGAGCTCTGCACACCTGGTAATTGGACTCTATGTGTCTATGGCCATCCTACCACTAGCTGCACACTGTATCGGCACTCTCTATGTGTCTAGGTTCATCCACTCTCCACTAGACGTGTTCGTCCACCACTGTATCACACGGACTCGTCTATGTGTCTAGGGTCTACTCCATAGCTCTGAACACTGTATCAGGACTCTCTATGTGTCTAGCGTCATTCTCCACAGCTCTGCCCGTTAGCCGACTTGTTGTCTCGCCATAGCTGCCACGTATCGATCTCTAGTGTGCTAGGTCATCTCACTAGCTGCAACACTGTATAAGACTCTCTATGTGTCTGGGTCCATCTCACTAGCTCTGCACACTTATCAGACTCTCTATGTGTCTAGGTCCATCTCCCAATAGCTCTGCACACTGTATCAGCACTCTCTATGTGTTAGGTCCATCCTCCACTAGCTTGCAAACACTGTATCAGACTCTTATTGGGTCTAGGTCCATCCTCCACTTAGCTTGCACACGGTATGGACTGTCTATGTGTCAGGCCATCTCCACTAGCTTCTACACACTGTATCGGACTCTGTTGGTCTAGGTATCCTCCACTAGCTCTGCACACTGTATCAGACTCTCTTATGTGTCTAGGTCCATCCTCCACTAGCTTGCCACACTGTATCGTGACTCTGAGTGTTGTCACCATAGCTTCAGGCTCATGTTATCATCCACCTAGCTCTGCCACACTGTAGTTGGACTTATGTGTCTAGGTCCATCCTCCACTAGTTGCACACTGTATTGGACTGGTCATTGTGTCTGGTCCTATCTCCACTAGCTCTGCACATGTATCGGACTCTATGTGTCTAGGCCATCCTCCACTAGATCTGCGAACACGTATCGGCACTCTCTATGTTAGTCTAGGTCATCTCCGATCGCACCACATCAGACCCGATATAGGTCTCCCCATAGCTTCCCATGTATCAGACTCTTAGTGTCTAGGTCCATCCTCCACTAGCTATGCACACTGTATCAGACTCTCTATGTGTCTAGGTCCATCTCTCCACTACGGCTCGGCACCACTGTACAGACATCTCTATGTTGTCTAGGTCCATCTCACATAGTGTGCACACTGTATCGGACTACAGGTGTCTAGGTCCATTCCCACCTAGCTCTGCCACTTATCACGACTCTCTAGGTCAGTCTTAGGTCCATCCTCACTAGCGTGCAACTGTAATCGGCGTGTCCATGTGTCTAGGTCATCCTCCCTAGCTGCACACTGTTACGGACTGTCATGTGTGAGGTCATCCTACTAGCTCTGCACATGTATTGGATGTCCGTGTGTGTATAGGGGAAATTATCCTTTTGGACTGCAAAATGAACATAAAGGGATGTCCACCCTAATAAAAATGATAAGGTAATCACCACCCAAACCCCAAAGTACAATAGTTAGAAAGCGACAGATTGTAGCATAATCTGCGCGAAAAGTGATGGTTTCTCTCCCATTCCCTGGCTTCTCCAAAACTTTTGCAGGCAGTACAAACAGGAAGCAGCATGGAGAACAGCGTTCGTCTTGGTTGTGATGCGAATTTGTTACTCCAAGACTGATGTTGCTAAACAAGAACCAGCAGAAGAGAGGTAACAGAAAGCGCTCCATTAAAGTTTAGTTAATGCTACATTGCGAGCTGTAACTGTGCGGTCAACCGAACAATACGATAGCGGTAGGTACTACCACTTGGTATGTACGGGCGTTTACTGATACGCAGGTTTTTACCATTTGCTCAGAACAAGCAGGCTTTTAAGGTTGAGACTTACATCTCTCAATATTCTAACTATTGCATTTTTTTTATTTACAATGAATATTTAGAATTATTGTGTTTTAGCTCCATGTAGATTTCCCCATCAGTTCTATGTCTCAATGGTCATGTGTCAATGTGTCCCTAAAGGAATGAAATTCTATGTTTACCCGATAGGTTTCCTGTGGCAACGAGTGTAAGAGGTGGATTGAAGGCTAGCGCAGTTCTTCTTGGAATGGGGAACTTCATGGACATCGTGACCATCAGTATGTTACCTGGCCTCGTTCTCACTTGAGGATTTGGTCTATTGTAAAGGGCTACATGGTCTGGGGACAACCAAACTCAGGATGTGTGGTTTACTAAACTAAAGCAGGTAGAGTCATATGTTGAAATCCACAATCCTTAGGAGACTAGAGGCCGGGTGGGTAATGGTTATGACAGGGGAGGGCAATAAATTTCACAGGGGGCCGCATTGAGAAGATTGGATTGTCTTGATACGTTCAAACTCAATTGTTGGAGTATATTTTAAAATCCATTCCATAAAGGTCAAACATGTGGTCTTCAAGATATAAAATGAACCACCCACAAAGAGCCACAAGGGATAAGTTATCTCCATTCAATTTTATTCATAGACAATCTAACCTATTACACACAACACCAGCTATAAAAAATACCTTTTATAAATAGGATTTATGTAAATTACACATAAAAAAAAATACGGCTGGCGTGCAGCTATCACTTCTCGATAAAACATAATGTAAAGAAGTATCAGGTGTTCATCATAAAAGTTCTTACGTTTAAAATGGGTGCTAATTGCCCCAACCAACAGATCTATTTAACATTGAAAAGCTAACAATCGATTGGTTGTGGGCAAATAGCACCATTTTAACGATAAGAACTTTATTGAATGAACCATTGTTAGTGTTTTAAAACATTTAAATACTATAATCCTGTAAATGCAATACAATTATTTAGACAGAGTGCACTGATGTCTATACAGATGCACATACCGTTATACCGAGATAAGTCGAGGGTTTTTAGGCTGAAAAAATAGCCTACAACTCCGAGCTGACTTACTCGGTCACTTGACTTCTAGTCCAATGTAAATCCCGATGGACGTTGCGCTCTCCGCCATTCAACTCCTCTGGTGGTGAACCATCACTACTCGCTAGGATGAGACTGGCGCCCGAGTTAGTGACGTATCCACCAGAGGAGATTGATACGTAAGCAAGTTGTCCATTATCAAAGGGCAAACAAGCTCTAAACATACCAAAATCAGTAGTTATGTGGTCTAATTCCTACCCTCAATCGTTGTTACTACCAATTTTTCAGGTAAAAATAGTATCTCGAACTTATCAGGGTCGAATTATATTAGAGTATATACGGATGTGTCCACAGTTTTTACTGCACCCCAACGTCAGCAGTAAAATGAACAGTTTCAGTTTGTTAGGTTCTGAAGTCTGTTTTAAAGGTAAACGTTGCAGGTTTGTGTGATACTTTCTGAGTCTGTGGCTTGTCTCACAGTTTTGATACTTTGTAGAAGAAGGAAAGGACATATGTTTTAGGTGGATGCACCTCTTAGTGTACTCTTAGGGAATCCCGTCGGTAGCTTTTTCCACACTCCATTTAACAAACAAGAGTTCGTCGGATGCTGACCCCGCGGCTTCCTCACTCTGCTTTAGGTGGGTTTTTTACATCGGGCACACAACTTCCACGTCACCGGAGCTCTTCTGTGGCTCAGTGTGTTCCACGTTTTCACTTCGTCCTGAGATTAGGATGGTCACCTTACTCGTCTCATTCCCGCACGGCAATCAATATCATCTAGCCAAGCGTTTCACCCTGCAGGCGAATAATGACATTTTTCAAAATCAATATAACATTTCTCTATAGATGGGTGTTCGTACCTGTCATTTCAGGACCTCCCCCCTAAGGTATATACAAGTATCAACCTCTTTAACCCTATAAGCTACCGTTATTATTGAGTCACTATCAGGAAAGTTCAATTAAAAGTTCTTATAGTTTAAAATGGAGCTAATTTGCCCCAACCAATCAGAACTATATTACATTTGAAAGCTAACATCTAATGGTTGGGGCAAAATTAGCAACCATTTTAACCAATAAGGTTTATTGCTTATTGCCAACCTCCTGTGAATAAATTACGCCGGGGGACATCTGGAAACTTACCGTCGACCGCTCCACTTGAAGAAGCGTCCATCACTGACAGCCGCTCTGTCCCGACCGGTGTGGCCCTTTAGAGAGGCGGACTAAGTAAGTTCCAGGGGTCCCCGAGCGTACTATTATTTCACAGGGATGTGGGAGTTCAGTTTCCATGGGGGCCACATGTGGACCAGGGCCTAAGTTGTCCTGGTCTTCTCTATGACACTTGTCAGGGAAAATCTTTAAAGAGTGTAACTTCCAGTGGAAACAGTTTGATTTGTTCATAAAATGTGATTATTTTCAATTAGAGAAATTTTATGTCAAAACTGGTGCATAAATCCCCCCACCCCTTTGTAAGGGCTCAGTAAGATGCTTCATGATCTCTTGCAGGGAGCGCTGACGGAACAACCGAAGACCCACAATTATTGCAGGAGGTCTGTTGTGTGACGAGCTGCTGCAGTTTCAACACGAGGGCCTACACCAACCTGCTCACCGAGTACTCTGGGGACCCTTAGATATCTATTGGCAAAATGATTGCTGCTATGATAAGGTAGACTTGGGTACCAGGTCTACATGTGCTTTTCTTGCACCTTAAAAAATGGCCAAACCCACACATATTACCTAAAATAATTATTGTATAGAAAGAAGTGTTGACAAAATATACTTGGTTTCACACAAAATAAAATCAAAAAAATGTCAATTTACGGTATGTATCTTTCAAATATTTTTGGAATATACGCAATAGTCGTCACTTGTTGTGAGAACAAAAAAAGAAAGATTGAATTGTAGACAACCGTGCATAATAAACAATAATAAATCCAGTGGTGGGGTGGACTAATGTCTTCTTTTTAAAGAAAGTCCCCGGTCTTTAAGGTGGCATACATATATACAATTACTTACTCATAGATGAATGGACTTGCTATCGCATGTTGGTCGACTAGAAGAACGGGAGAGGCGGTATCATAAGGATCGGTAAAACGTTTGCTGTGTGAGTGTCTGTCGGTAAGTAAAATTGATTATGTATGGCACCTTACAAAGCACGAGAGTAGGCTAGGGGGTTAAAGTAGATTAGTCCCAGAAAGTCTTTTATAGTGTACAAATTGACTGGTGATGAGAGAGGCAGGACTCTTTAGATATAAATGATCTGTTAGGTGGGAGAGGCAGAATCTCCGAGCTGTAACATGATCTGTATCTGGGAGAGGCAGAATCTCTGAGCGGTAACATGTACTGTATCTGGGGAGGCAGCAATCTCCGAGCGTTGAACATGATCTGTATCTGGGGAAGAGGCAGAAATCTCAGCTATAAATGATCGATCGAGGAGAGGCAGAATCTCCGAGTATAACATCGGTCTGTAAATTGGGAGAGGCAGAATCTCCGAGCTAAACATGGTCTGTATATCTGGAGAGTGGCAGAATCTCCGAGCTATAACACTGATCTGTCTCATGGGAGAGCAGAATCTTCAGCATAAAGATCTGTATATGGGAGAGGACAGGAATCTCATAGCTGTAACATGATCTGTATCTGGAGAGGCAGCAGAATCTCCGAGCTGCTAACATAATCTGTATCTGGGAGAGGATGACAGAATCTCCGAGCTGTAACATGGATCGTATCTGGAGAGGCCAGAATTCAAGACTAAAATATTGGTTGGCAGCTTGTCCGGGTATATAAAGTAATTCAGGAAAAGGCACTTGAAACTATTAACAGAGGACTAACACTGAAATAGAATTACTGCAGGATTCTAGAATCAGTAACTGAAAATAGTTGTGTCTCTCAACGAGGAAATCACATCTTTATATCTGCAGTGAATGAGGCCCCATGTTCTAAGTTATACAAGTCAGGGAACTTTTAAATCCTCGTGTTTTACAATAGGGAATACATGTTCTTGCCCCTTCAGGTTACCATATTTTCATTGTCTCACAACGCGTTCCAAGTCTCCACTATCAAGTGGATGGCGCATTCCCCCTCCACCTTTTATCCGCAGTGCTGAATAAACCGGCGAAGTGAAGTCCGATGAGCAATTGTTTAGCATTGTTGTAATGTGATGTAAAAGGAAGAGGAGGAGCACGCAGCTACAGTGGTGCGACACATGCGGATGGCAGTGGGCGCTATGGAAAGGATGGGTAAACCTTTGAAGGGGAGAAACAGGAGGTAGGAGAAGTGAGCGGGGGGGGTAGGGTCAGGAATAAGTGATCTGAGGGTTGACAGAGGACAGCGATGTCTCAATTGAGGGGTGGATTATAAAAATAATGCACCCCATAAAAAAAAGATTGGGATATTAGATATCATCTTAGGAGTACGTGCCTCTAAACGCACTCGGTCTGGGTCTTGTGCTTTTTATGGTCACGGAACTCATGTGTGACTCTAATCACCTTATAATTACAGTTTAGGGGTGCATTATCTAATAATAAATTTCCAGGGATATACTGTCTGGTTTGCTCTTTGATGGATACACACGGGCAAATTTTTCGCCCCAGCCGACCGTTCGGCACAAGCATGCGATCGGACAGGGCTAATCACTGCAGTCACAGTTAAAATCGTTGCGGACGACAATTCACCGCAATAACATCGTGCGTGATTAACCACCGCATCTGCTCGGGAAAGGGCGACGACACACACGCCGTTGAGTATTCGGGCCAACTGACCTGATATATAGAAATACGGTTCGCGTTAGCCCGTTAAAATTCCTTTTGTGTACCCAGTTTATGGAGTTAATGCTTAGAGCAGTCGTTTATAGCTGTGTACTGTATATTATCATAGTATTCTCAATGTAATTTATACAATGGCCATTGACTGTATTCTCTTCTCGTAGGTTCTTTTATCCTGATGATTATTCTCACTGCCTTCGGTTGGCCTCAACCACATCTACGTCAACTACTCAGGGTCAAAACACACTGGAAAGTGAGTTCAGTCATTCCAGGTGTACAGGAACTATAATTCAACACCATGGCAAACCCCTTTCTGTTCATAAACAATAGATGAGTCATTCAATTAGCATAATCTCCATATCCACATGTTACAGCATCCCCCTAGACAAGAATCATACCCAAAACCCTGGAACGTTTAATTAAATGTTTCACAATTAGAAAATAAATAGGTGGTAATATTTAACTATTAAAGGCACTTACCCCTGATAAGATCAATGTTGGCCTACTCCACTCAAAATTAACTTAAAGGCCACTCCTCAGATGCTCCCCTCATAATGAAACTATTGCAGGCCAATCTCCCAATAATTAAACGTATGCAGGCCACTCCACCCAATAATAAACTATGCAGGCACCCCAATAATAACTATTGCAGCCCTCCCCATAATATATACTATGCAGGCCACTCCCCCAATAATATACTAGTGTAGCACTCCCACAATAGATATATATTGTAGGCCACCTCCCCCAATAAGATAATACTGTAGGCCACTCACCTAAATAATCTTATTGTAGGCCACTCCCCAATTAATATCTATGTAGGCTACACACCACATATGTAGTGATTTAGTCCTAGGGTTTTGTCACATTCACGAGGTTTTCTTGACGACTGATATTATAATTTACATTGCTATAGTTATATCTCCGAATCTAGTCCGTCTGATCCATGTTGTGCATTGTACTTCACTTACCAGTTATACACAGACGTATTCATTCAGTCACTAAGTTTCCAGCTGCCCATACATTATCAGACTTACTTAGTGATGTTGTAAGGATCCTAGTCTGGCCTGGCTGATATTGTATGTGATATGGAGCCCTTGTGTGGTCCTGGTGTAATTCTATAACTGTCACTGACTGAGGTTATTATGTAGAAGAGCGATCGCTGTAATAAATCCGTGTGACCTAGACCACACCCCTCATTATAATAATATCTATAGGAATATGATGGAATGTTATCGTTTATGGTGAGGATATTTGATATATGTAGAAGAGCGATCGATGTAATAATCTATGTGACCTAGACCACACCCCTCATTATAATAATCTATATAGGAATATGATGGAATGTTATCGTTTTATGGCTGAGGTTTTTATGTAGAAGAGCGATCTCTGTAATGTTCTATGTGACCTAGACCACACCCCTCATTATAATAATCTATATAAGAATATGATGTAATGTTATTGTTTTATGGCTGAGGTTATTATGTAGAAGAGCGATCACTGAGATGTTCTATGTGACCTAGACCACACCCTCATTATAATAAATCTATATAGGATATGAGGAAGTTATTGTTTATGGCTGAAGGCATATGTAGAAGAGCGATTCTGTGATGGTATATGTGGACCTAGACCACACCCCTCATTATAATAATCTATATAGGAATATGATGGAATGTTATTGTTTATGGCTGAGGTTATTATGTAGAAGAGCGATCTCTGTAATGTTCTATGGACCTAGACCACACCCCTCATTATAATAATCTATATAGGAATATGATGGAATGATATGGTTTTATGGCTGAGGTTTTTATGTAGAGGCGTCGCTGTAAGATAATCTATGTGACCTAGACCACACCCCTCATTATAATAATCTATATAGGAATATGATGGAATGTTATTGTTTTATGGCTGAACTTTTTATGTAGAAGAGCGATCGCTGTAATGTTCTATGTGACCTAGACCACACCCCCTTATTATAATAATCTATATAGGAATGTTATTGTTTATGGCTGAGGTTATTATGTAGAAGAGTGATGTTCTATGGACTAGACCACACACCCTCATATAATATCTATATAGGAATATGATGGAATAGTTATTGTTTATGGCTGAGGTTATTATGTAGAAGAGCGATCTCTGTAATGTTCTATGTGACCTAGACCACACCGCCTCATTATAATAATCATATAGGAATATGATGGAATGATATCGTTTTATGGCTGAGGTTTTTATGTAGAAGGCGATCGCTGTAATATCTATGTGACCTAGACCACACCCCTCATTATAATAATCTATATAGGAATATGATGGAATGTTATTGTTTTATGGCTGAACTTTTTATGTAGAAGAGCGATCGCTGTAATGTTCTATGTGACCTAGACCATGCCCCTCTTTATTATAATCTATATAGGAATATGATGGAAATGTTATATTATGCTGAGGTTTATTGTAGAAGAGCGATCGATGTAATAATCTGTGACTAGACCACACCCCCTCATTTAATTATCTATATAGGAATATGATGGAATGTTATCGTTTTATGGCTGAGGTTATATGTAGAAAGAGCGATCGCTGTAATGTTCTATGTGACCTAGACCACACCCCCTCATTTAATAATCTATATAGGAATATGATGGAATGTTATTGTTTGGCTGAGGTTATATATAGAAGATCGATGCTGTGATGTCTATGTGACCTAGGACCACACCCTTATTTATAATATCTATATAGGAATATGATGGAATGTTATGTGTTTATGGCTGAGGTTATTATGTGAGAGTGATCGCTGTGATGTTCTATGTGACCTAAAACCCACACCCCCTTATATAATAATCTATATAGGAATATGATGAATGTTATCATTTATGGTGAGGTATTATATAGAAGAGCGATCGCTGTGATGTTCATGTGACTAGACACCCTCTTTATAATAATCTTATAGGAATATGATGGAATGTATTGTTATTGGCTGGAGGTTATTATGTAGAAGAGCGATGGCTGTGATGTTCTATGTGACCTAGACCACACCCTCTATATAATAATCATATAGGAATAGATGGAAATGTTAGCGTTTATGGCTGAGGTTTTAGTAGAAGAGCGATCTCTGTAATGTTCATGGGACCTAGACCACACCCCCTCTATAATAAATCTATAAGGAAATGATGGATGTTTTGTGTTAGGCTGAGGTTATTATGTAGAAGAGCAATCACTGTAAGGTTCTATGTGACCTAGACCCACACCCTCATTTAAAATCTATATAGGAAATGATGGAATGTTATGTTTATGGCTGAGGTTATTATGTAGAAGAGCGATAGCTGTGATGTTCTATGTGACCTTGAACCACACCCCATCATTTATAATAATCTATATAGGAATGATGGAAAGTTATGTTTTATGGCTGAGGTTATTATGTAGAGAGCGATCTCTGTAAGGCTCTATGGACCTAGACCCACACACCCTCAAATAATCTATATAGGAATATGATGGAATGTTATTGTTTATGGCTGAGGTTATTATGTAGAAGAGCAATCGCTGTGATGTTCTATGTGACCTAGACCAACCCCTCATTATAATAATCTATATAGGAATATGATGGAATGTTATTGTTTATGGCTGAGGTTATTATGTAGAAGAGCGATCTCTGTAATGTTCTATGTGACCTAGACCACACCCCTCATTATAATAATCTATATAGGAATATGATGGAATTGTATTGTTTATGGTGAGGTTATATGTAGAAAAGCGACGCTGTGATGTTCTATGTGGCTAGACCACACCCTCATTATAATAATCTATATAGGGATATGATGAATGTTATTGTTTATGGCTGAGGTTATTATAAGAAGACAGCGATCGCTGTGTTGCTCTATGTGACCTAGACCACACCCCTTTAGTATAATAATCTATATGGAATATGATGGAATGTTATGTTTATGGCTGAGGTTATTATGTAGAAGAGCGATCTCTGTAATGTTCTATGTGACCTAGACCACACCCCCTCATTATAATAATCTATATAGGAATATGATGGAATGTTATTGTTTATGGCTGAGGTTATTAATAGAAGATCGATCGCTGTGATGTTCTATGTGACCTAGACCACACCCCCTTATTATAATAATCTATATAGGAATATGATGGAATGTTATTGTTTATGGCTGAGGTTATTATGTAGAAGAGTGATCGCTGTGATGTTCTATGTGACCTAAACCACACCCCCTTATTATAATAATCTATTATAGGAATAGGATGGAATGTTATATTTATGGCTGAGGTTATTATATAGAAGAGCGATCGCTGTGAGTTCTATGTGACCTAGACCACGCCCCCTCTTTATAATCTATATAGGAATATGATGGAATGTTTGTTATGGCTGAGGTTATTATGTAGAAGAGCGATGGCTGTGATGTTCTATGGACTAGACCACACCCTCATATAAATATCTATATAGGAATATGATGGAATGTTAGCGTTTTATGGCTGAGGTTTTTATGTAGAAGAGCGATCTCTGTAATGTTCTATGGGACCTAGACCACACCCCTCATTATAATAATCTATATAGGAATATGATGGAAGTTATTTGTTTATGGCTGAGGTTATATGTAGAAGAGCAATCACTGTAATGTTCTATGTGACTAGACCACACCCCTCATTATAATAATCTATATAGGAATATGATGGAATGTTATTGTTATGGCGTGAGGTTATTATGTAGAAGAGCGATAGCTGTGATGTTCTATGTGACCTTGACCACACCCCTCATTATAATAATCTATATAGGAATATGATGGAAAGTTATTGTTTATGGCTGAGGTTATTATGTAGAAGAGCGATCTGTAATGCTCATGTGACCTAGACCACACACCCTCATTATAATAATCTATATAGGAATATGATGGAATGTTATTGTTATGCTGAGGTTATTATGTAGAAGAGCAATCGCTGTGATGTTCTATGTGAACCTAGACCACACCCCTCATTATAATAATCTATATAGGAATATGATGGAATGTTATTGTTTATGGCTGAGGTTATTATGTAGAAGAGCGATCTCTGTAATGTTTCTATGTACTAGACCACACCCTCATTATAATAATCTATTATAGGAATATGATGGAATGTATTGTTTATGGCTGAGGTTATATGTAGAAAAAGCGATCGCTGTGATGTCTAGTGACTAGACCACACCCCTCATTATAATAATCTATATAGGAATATTATTTATCTGCAGCTTTATTTCGTTTCTTTGTCTGCAGCTTCAATGAGACGTTCCGTTCCTGTTCGGACCATGTTCCAGATGGGAGAGAGGAAAACGGTGGATATGAGTCATTTACATTGTGGCTGAGGTTTGTGGGACGGGCTCTGTACGGACTATTCACCATCATCATGGTCATTGTGCTGCTTAACATGCTCATAGCTATGATCACCAACTCTTCCAGAAGATCGAGGTTGGTCTCAGCCACTTTATTTATTATATCACGGAATGATTGGTAATACGTCCCGATTCCAGCCTTAAGCCTGGTACACACCATGTAGATCCTTCGCTCCATAGCCCGGCCGGACGTTCGATAGAGGGATCATGTTTTTAGGGACACATCCTATTGACCATCTGATTCGGAGATTACGAATAGTTTTTATGCACCCCAATCGACCGATACACTAAACAATTGGACTATTGGGCCAAAAAATTGCATTGCGTGTACCCAGCCTTAACAGAAATGTAGTAGTTCTGTACATGAAGCCAAATGTAGGCGCAACGCACATATCTGTGAAAGTGATTAATGACTTATAAAACATACAACGTTTTCATTAGTTCTGGTTACATGACAACACTGCAGGACATGGCAGTATAGTTATGGAAACGGGGATTCTACATAAGTCTGTGTCCTCATGTTAATCTCACACCATAGTGTAGCCATAGAGCTATTAGTGCCATATAGAGCTATACATAGACATATACAGTAGAGAGCCATATAAGAGTATATGAGAACTATATAGGGCCATATAGAGCTATACAGAGACATATAGAGCTATATAGGCCCAGTAGAGCTATACAGAGACAATAGAGCTATATAATTCCATATAGAGCTATACAGAGACATATAGAGTATATAATTCCATATAGAGCTATACAGAGACATATAGAGCTAATAATTCCATATAGAGCTATACAGAGACATATAGAGCTATATAATTCCATATAGAGATATATATAATTCCAAT